>VWYH01005742.1:232051-321983 GCA_013399365.1 Pampusana beccarii
CGGCGCTCAGGCAGCGGCCATGTTGGCGTCACTCCGGCCGGCACGTGGGGACGCGGCCCTCCTCCTACCCACAATGCTCTCCCGGGCGCGGGGGGCCGGCCGCCAGGGGGCACTGCAGCGACGGCGGCCCGCGGCAGAAAAAGTGTTACTGGCAGCGGTGGGATTCGAACCCACGCCCCCGAAGAGACTGGAGCCTTAATCCAGCGCCTTAGACCGCTCGGCCACGCTACCACCCTAACACTACGGCTTGCGCCGCCAGTTTTACTCCAACCTTTTTCCCACCCTTTTTTCTCTCTGTTCCTTTCACCAGCCCTTCCCATCCCCAAGCCCAGGTTCCAGCAACCGCTCTCGCTACACGCCCCTTCCAAAAAAATAAAATACTGGGGGTTATTTCAGCCGCCGTCTCCAAGCAGGTACAACGGCAGCGGCGCAATGCGGGCGGGGAGCCGGGGCGGATGGNATATAAACCTGTTGGAGCCCTCACCCATCTCCTGTGGCAGGTCCCACAGCCGGCCTGTCCCTGCTGGACCCTGCGGTACCCGCTCTGCTCCTGGGGAGCTGCTGGATGTGGTTCTGCCAAGAGGCCACAGTTTTGCAGTGTCTTGCTAAAGATTTCATTCACCGTGTACAAGTACTGTGGAGTAACAGCACACACGTGTAAGCAGGAATGGGATCCTTCTTCAGTGCTGCTGCAGCTTCACACCCTCCATCCAGTGCCTTGTCAGAAAAACATGGGGGTTTTTGAGAACAGAGGGAGCTGACGCTCCTCCCACATCACCCGCTTTGCCAAAAAGCAAAGTTCGGGGAGAGGGAAGGCAGACCTGAACTGGCCTCACACAACAAACCATCTGTAATCTGTTCAGGCAGAAAAGTTTAGAAAAAAAGTCTGATTGAGCAGCCTCCAAGCACTGGTGCATGCAGCGGTGGACATGGGGTACCACCCACAGCACTGCATGTTGGTGTGGATGGGGGAGATGTAGCAAGAAGCTGCAGAGAGCACATCTTACAAAAGGTGTTCAGTGTAGTTTGTAGCTGCTTTTGGTAAATACGAGCAGAATTTCACAGCTTCAAATTTTAGCAAATTCAGCTTACCAAGTAATATGAAGAAAAGTGTGTATTCAAAATCATGCAACCTTATATCTCTAAGTAATTAATTATATTTAGTGTGCATCTACTTAAGCTAAATGATTAATATTAAACTTAATTTGGGCTCTTCCACTGACCTGTGAGTAGTAAAACCATTGCCATAAAGCTCACTTATTTAGCAGGGAGAGCTCAAAGTGGGCTCACCCAGGCTGTCGTATTTATAAAATAAAGTGGTAGACTCGTAGTCAAATTGCATGCAGTGAGAAAAGTACATGAGAGACTCCCTGCGCCCACAAGTTACTGGTGTTCAGTTGCCGTTCTGCTTCCTTGTGGGTCTCCTGGAAGGAGTTCTTGGCCTGGCTACAGCTCAGGCCTTTCCCTCCTCTGGAGCTTGGACCAAACTGCTGGTGGTTTGGCTGGTGGCGGTTGAGTACATCCACCCCACCTGGCCACAAAGACACTTCTGAACACTGAAGAAAGCCCATGTACCCAATATTATTCACATAAGCCACGTGTGACACTTACAGGAGCAAGGTCACTCCTCAGGACTGGCAGTGGGGTCACCAGATTTCTCATTTTACCAGTGCAAGGTAAGATGATGATTACAGTCCAAATTAAAAGAATGAATTTGCATAAGTCAAAATATAATGCAAGCTACCAGCCTCATTATATCACTCTCCTGGCACAGAAGTTAGCCAGAGAAAGGACCTAACACTTGTATTGATTATGTCCAGACTAAGGACCAGGGCCAATGGTTACACACCTGTGAGCTGTCCCCACAAAGTGTTCGGGTCCCCAGCAGTGGGAGACATAGGAGAAATGCCCCAAACTTAAACCAGAAAACAGCCTGACTCACCACCAGGAGCACCGGCCCTGAATCCAACCTGAGGTTCAAGTGAAATCCTCCCTGTTAACATTCAGAAGAAAGTCCTGATTTGGCCCATCTAAACTACACTTGTGCTGTCAACAGTCATCCTATGCTCCTAAGTGACATTATACCTGTGGGGAAGAGAGTGAGATACAAATCAGTCCCACAGACCAGTAATTAAGAAACGGGCAATGTTCTTATTTACATTTTATAAGCTGGAAGTGTTGGCTGTCTCCACGCTTTTTGGTGGACGCTATCCCCTCTTCCTTCGTTCCACTTCCCAAACACTCCAGCTCTCAGCAGCAGCAGCTATAGCTAAAGACAAGACTTGCAAGTGCCAAATTTCACCATTTTTCATTTTAGTTCCACTACAGTGGAATGGAGAAGCCCTGCTGGGGCTTTTTTGTTAGGAGATTCTGCTATTTCAAAGTGCCTTTGCTAGACAACAATTTCATACTGTTTAAACTATGCAGGGATAATAAATTATACCTGTATAAATAAAGCAATAAAAAAGCAACAGTAAGAGCTCAATTTTTAACAGTTTAAAAGGGCTAGGAGCAGACGTTTATTCTTGAACAGATAGGGAAATAAATCATACTGAAGAGGACAGTATCATTAAATACTGCAGCCATTGCAAAAAAAACCCCCTATCTTCTCCTACCTCAAATCATAGATGCCAAATATTTCCATTATTTTCTCAGGACTAAGCATATACTGAAGGCATAAGGATGTCTCTGTAGCCATCCTGCAAATGAGCATTTCAGTCCTGCCATCTTATCCCTTATTAGTTACAGACATTGCATGCGTAACTGAATGCAAGTAAAACAGCATATCAACTATGTAGTTTTCTTGAGGAAAACACAGATTTTTGTGCTACACATCTAGTTATTTTTATTTCCAATTAGTTACTTCTGACTGTTGAAAGTGAATGAAATCGGGGATGGAATAATAACACCACAGAGGATTTCTGGAAGCTTGCAATAGTAGGATTGATCTTTGGCAAATTATAAGCAAAAAACCCAAATCAACCCTCCACATGGAACGACTAAAACACTACTGAGAAAAGTAACAAAAAAAGAACAACTTTATTGACCAGGCACAGTGAAACCAGATAAAGTGAATGGGAGGACCAAGCGATGCAGGCAATCAGTATTTGCATGTCTGACATACAAACGAAGGCTTCCACCTCGCTGTCCTTTCCCAAGCAATATTCCCACTGACATCCAGAAACACTGACCCTGGGTAAGTTCTGGCAGGCTGAGCCTCTGATTTATTTTCACTTTTTTTTTTAAATATAGATTTTTATTTATTCATTGTGAATAGATTAAAAATACAGCATATAGCAATATCATTTCAAAAGTCAAATATATTGGTTTTATCTTCAAAAGAATATAATAGAAGTTGTGCATATTCTGTAAACAATTTCAATTTTCAATTTATTGACAGTCCTATTTATTGTATAGCTATGTAATATCACCTAAGGACAGAAGGCAGTCTACATCACTTAAAGTAATATTTGCCAATGTTTTAGTTGTAACTTTTTCACTGAGCTGTGTGCACATTTACATACCAGATCTACAGAGAAGTGTCAGCAACTTTAGCAACTAATAAATTTAGCAAGTTACACCAAAAAGTGTCATTAATTATACTCTACGTCCCTTCCTTACACATTTTGGATGGGCATATCCAATCTCCTCCCTACATGGTGGTTGGTGGTGTTACACATGCTTCCTTCCAAGGAAGATCTCAAAGACTTGGCATCAACACCTTATGAGGAAAACAAAACCTTTTGGCTGAATTTGTTATAGTGCCTACACTGTATCAGTTCTGCGCAAAACACTCTGACTATTCACCTTTAATTGAGAGCTGATATTATAATGTTATGAACTGAAAAAGGTCACATCCAGAAGAGGCTTTGGGCACCTAAAGCAGAACTTTGGAAAGGCACTTAAAACAGCCATCTGACCTGCGAGCCTACAAACTCTGGTTCTATGTCAGCATATTAGGCCCAAATAATATGAGGCCCCCCAAATTTGGTTATTTTAGTACCTAACTTTCTATCTACCTGAGCCCAACTGAGATGTAGAAATTAGACATTCCTCCATTAATGGGTGAAGAGCTTCACCTTCTCTCAAAACAAGAAACAAAATTTAAAAAGGCCAGGAGCACTACTTGCCCACATCCCCCCACATTATACAGCAAGGAGATGCTGCCACGTGTTGCAGGGCAACTCATGGCTACAACTGCCTGGTGGGTACAGCACCCACCCAGAAATACGACATACTTCTCTCCTAGAAAGGATTAAAATCGTCCCATCAGGATCGTGGATACTGTTTAAACAATAATTCAAGATCCATTTGCCAGAAAGAGAGTAAATGGGGAGCATAACTTTGGAGCCCAATGAAAGGCACTCGCACAGTAAAGGAAGAACTGACTTCTGTTCCATAAACACTTTCTACATTTTACAAAAAAATTACTATTACTTAGCTATGCAAGCAGGGAGTCCCAATGTTATCAACTGCATCATCTAGCAGCCTGCTTAGTTTTAAGCGGACTTTTAAATGCTTGGCTAAAGTGCAGCTGGTGAGCCGTATAGGTCAGTCAGCACTTCATAGGGGCTGCCCCTTATCAATGTATAGCCTCAGGAGACTGTAAGGCCAAGAAGGCCAAAGCTTCCATCTTAACCTCCTGCAAAATGACTGTTAACCACAACCAAGGAATAGGAACAGCTTCTGTATTATCCACAGAGATGGCACAGCAGCTTTGGAATAAAATACTGGATTTGGAAGAAACTTATCTCTACACCATGATAATTCAATCACCACCATGTATTTGTCCTGCCAAGGTTTATGCAAATGGGACACAGAAATTCAAGTGTTTAATTTTTTCTTTCTAACCAGCAATTTTCTCTAACTAGCATTTGAAACTCTTTGCAGATAAAACACTATTTTAAAAGCTATTTAAACTCGATAAATTATATTCTATACATAGAAATAGGTGAATCAACATCCTCTAACCTTTTCAAATATCCCTCTGGAAATGGTGGAAAGCATATTCTCATTTCAAGTGAGATGATCTAGTTTCACTGAGAATTAAGATGTCACTGTAAAAATAACTTCAAATTACCCATATATTACAGATCTTGCCATTATACATCACTGGACAAATACCATATAAGATCAGTAGAATTTTATACAACTAGGTTATTATATGGTGCAAAATGTGAAAATGAGAGAGGTAGCGGGATGCCTCGCCTCATCAGGAACAGTGATTTTCTGATGGTAAAATATGCAACGTTGGTAATGAATAAAACATATTCCACTGTGAATATTCTCACTGCCAACCTGAAATATCTTCCCCAGCACTCCCCAAGCTGTAAGGATTCTATCTGGAATTTGTTTGAAAAGGATAACAGAAGTGCCTAAGGACACCACTGTGATAGAACGGGACTACTTATTAAAATGAGTAGCTGCATTCTTAAATTGAAAATTTACATTAACATGCGAATTTGATGAGATACATTAAAAATTATGGTGAGAATTTATGAAAATTTAGGAAAATGTGGGGAGAAGAAAAATGTAAACAGACTGAATGTTTGCTGTGTAAAAAACAGGACATGTAAAACCTAAACAAACATCAGCCTCATTTTTTGTCAAAAAAACTAGGGTGCTCAGTTCTAACACTTAAAAAAAAATACAAAAGGTCAAGTGTGTCTGTATTACAGCTTTAAAACACTAGCAGAAGTAACACTAGGGCACCCTACATACCACTTAGATTTGGATTTCTCCTCTCAAAAAAAAATTAGAAAACTAAAATACAAAAAACCCCTGGTAACACCACATAAAAATATATCTTTTTAGCTGCAAATGCAGCCAGTTTATAAAAAAAATATATACAAGAGCTGCTTAATTGTGATATCATTCTTCCATCATCGCCCAAGCCTCCTCTGCTTTTTGATAGTACTGATTTGCCAGTCTGCCTTTCATGGCTTCCATTGCTGCTTCTGCTGCTTCAGTATACAGCTCACCTGGAAGAGGAAATAGCATCAGTTATGTCGACAGGGTAAAGAAGTTACAGGTCTCTATCCCAAAGCAATTAAAGGACAAAAAGAGAAATCGAGGTCAAACTACAGGGCTGATGTATGAGTGGATTTTAATAGTGGCAGCAGAGTTAAATCAGCTGGGAATTCAGCTGGGAATCTGGCTTTTGCTCTTCAAGTTGAAAGTTATATGACTGGCTGCTGATGGCTCTTCAATATATTTGCAAGGACTGGAAATACGACCGGCCCATAGGAGCCCCGAGACAACTGACAGACTTAAGATGCCTGACACGTAGGTTACACAACAACAAAGGCAATGGTGTGTAGGGCCTGGGAGTCATGGGTGTAACTCAAAATTCAAGCAGCAACCCACAGTTCAGAGGCCTCACAGGGGTGAAGGTTGCTTGCTAGTGACTCGGTGTCACAGGATTGCACCTGGCACCTCCCACTACCCCCGTCATCAGCGAGATCTATTTCACTGTTTTCAGCCTTTTATCACTCAGCATCATTAAAACTTCATCCACAAATCTGAAGGTATTTGTCTCTCTATGTTTTATTAACAGCTGAAGCAGAGAACGTATTTTTGGGGTACAAGTTGGGGGAAAAGGGAAGGAAAAGCAGGATTACCGATTACAGAAACAAAATGAGGACTCACCTGATCTCTGCGGATCCTTATTCAGGTGGAACCCTCCCATCATTAACATCTCTGCCTCCCTGGCCAGGAGCAGATACCGGGGCTCATCCTGGGTGCCATCATATTCACCTCCCTCATCATAGTCGGTCATGTTCAGTGCAGCATTGTACCAGTAAAGCGCCTCCTTCCAATCCTGTACTCTGAAGTTAAAAATAATTTTTGAAGATTGTACAAATGTACTTTCCCTTGCAGATTCAGAATTCAATATTGCACTAGCTTCTCAAAGGCTTGATGCTCTCCAAAAAAGCAAATGTTCTCATGGAGGCTCAATAACTCTGCACTGCGTCAGGTAACTATATCACAAGAGGTTGGGGTTGCTTTAGTCAGTAATTACAGAGAAGAAAGTATCAGACTGAAGTGTCTTGCTGAGCTCAAGTCCAAGCTTTCATTACTAATTGTATGGGTTTGCTCTGTCATTTATATTTGTGAAGATAACTGACTTAGAAACAATCTGAAGTTGCAGAGAGTCTTGTTTCATATATACTTTTAAACCAGCAATCTTCATATTGAGAATGCTCAATGCACCTCAATGAGAAGTTTAACTTTATTATAAATTTCACCATTTCCATGTGTTTCACTGTTGTGCAAAACAAAACTCACGTAAATAACTATGACAGGCTACAACGCAAAAGCAGAAAAACCACTATCAACACCTGTTGTATTTGGTACTTAAGGAAATTAATATCTGTCCACTTTTAAAAACTCATCTAAAATGCTAAAAAAAAAAAGTCAAAACAATATATTGTATAGCTTTTTGGTAAATCACAATCTCTTTCTTAGACACAATGCTGGTCCTATGCCTCCTATCAAGACAGGAGTGCTGACCAAATTAAGAGAGACTTACTGAGATAAAAGCATTTTTAAACTTCTTGGAACTTTAAATCATCCTTAATTAAAAATAATACCCTCAGCATTAAGACTATGTTGCTGTGAAATTTCCATTCCTACTTTTATTATGAGAAGCAGTGAAAGATTACAACTGTGACAAATACTTCGTTCATCTGACTGCATCTTGTCTATAATCGCTTTACAACTTCATCTGTTTCTCCTGTTCTACAGCATCTTTCACAGCCTAATTAGGCAAAACAAACCAAAACACTTAAAAAAAAAAAATGCTTTAAAAAAAAAAAAAAATCACTAAAATAGAGTCATGGCAGTTGTAAATACTTTTCACTTATTTTTAGGGTTCTACGCATTCATTTTTTCCCCACTGATCTCACAATTTTCAAGTATGCATCTCCCAGTGAAGTCACCAACTTCAGAGTAAAAAAACTTGGCTATCATTGGGCAACCTTGGTATGAGGGTTAAACTCAAACATACAGGTGGAGCCAGCAGCAGAAATCATCTCTGATTTTCTTTCTGTGTTGATATATCATGGCCTAAATGCCACCTTTTCTTTACACCTGGCTAAGTCTGAAGTGACTCCAAAACACTCCTCCATAGCAGCTCCTTATGTGAATGACAGACATGCAGCAAGTGCTTCTCCACCCCTGCCCCACCATGGGGCACCAAATTAAGTTACTCAGTCACACACAGTACCTGTCTGAACCAAGATTTACACCTGTATCATAGGCTCTTGCTATGAGAATCATGGAAGGCCGGTCTCCAGCTTCTGCTGCTCTCAGCAAGTAATCAAATCCTTTATTTCTGTTCTCCTTTGTGTCCTAGTAAAGCAAACAAACCTTTAAAATGTGTATTTCTAAGTAAAACAATCCCTTCCTTCCTCTAACATTAAATGCAGTTTCTCTTAGTCAGTAATGGTTGCAACTGTTTAGTATGTCTGAGAAACAGGCCCAGCCACCAGAAACAAAGAAGCTAAATAGTAAAGATCACCTCAAAAACTTCCCAAAATTATGCAGTAATTTGCTGGCAAAACCAGGAACACACAGCATTTTTTGCTGCTTTGTCCAAGTCCTTAATTACAAAGACATCTGTTTTCTCTGAAGAGGCTACAGAACACCTAACTATAGTTATTGTTTCGTCTCCATCTCCTGCCGTTCTTACATTACTTTTACAATGGACTACAATTCTGCATTTTGGCATTTTCTTTGATCTTTCTGTTTACCTCCAGGGTGACCTCGGAAAGAATGTGATGTGGCAGCTGGGAGCACATGAGTCCTAAGCCAACAATGGCCTCCAGCTCCCCACAGTCTGCAGCACGCTCCAGGTGAAACAGCGCCGACTCCTGATCCCATTCCTTGTCTTTCTCACAGAAACGCCCAGCTTCGTGATAGCGAACCATGGCCAAATGAACCTAGAACACCATTATACAGGAAAAAGACACAAATATTAAGTATGGATCTGCTGCTTCAAAAGCCCTGTGCCAATGCTTTACTTACACACCAAAATACCTCTCTGAGGTGACTACTTAATTAAAGCTAATTTTGTACCTCTGTGACTGAGCAGAGGACTAGTTTGATAACACAAGGACTCAGAGCCTGACTTGTGCCTGAATAGATTAAACAGACAAAATGTGATAACTATATGCAGTGCAGCTGCCTCTCTGGTTCTGTAAGTTTAGCTACACACAGCTTTATAAACTTGACTACTAGAGATAAAAGACCTAATTCAGCAAGACAGTAGCTCCACGACGTTTTCCCACATTTGTGCGCCCTGAGCAGTATCACAGCAGGTTGCCACACCAGAGCACCAGGTCTTAGGGGCCTGTTCCAGCAGATCTGCTGGGGCCTTTGAGACCTTTGGGAGGGAGCCATAGCTAAGGGCATCCAGCCTGCAACTGCCAAACGTTCCAGCCAGCACGGCAAACAGCAGCGACCATGGGTCAGACTTCTGCGTACAGTAAGGGCCCTCACAGGAAAGGAATTAACATGCGGCATACAAAAATCAAGAATGTTATCCAGAGTAAAATCCTGTTACCAGTGAAGCTTTTATCATCAGTGGGGGCAGGATTTCATTCCAAACACGTAATTTTGTCCTCGCCTCCCCAAGGAAAAGGCAGGTTTCTTCTCAAACCAAAAGGTTTGAGAACGCTTGAGCCTCTCAGGATGTTCAGGAAGATCTACACCATGTGTTTTGAGTGCGGTCTTAAGCCCGTACATAAACCCAAACTTATTTCACATTTGCGTTGTCTAGAATAGTCTAGAGTAAAAAAAGTTGGTCCACACTACTGTTTTTCAGGAGCCCAGCCCTGAAAGGTATGTGGGTCAGACACACCATATCTATCCCACTGGATCTTCCTGCATGGTGCCTCTGGAAAGGCAGATGAAACAACAGCACAGTCCTTCCCAAAGGAACCCAGATGTTCCAAGTCCAAAAGCAGACAATCCATGGCTTCCTGAGCTTAGAGGTCACTTATAAAATATGATTAGGTGACAGAAAGCCACAGACATGTTATTTATTTTTACATGCACAAAAAAGTCATGCAGGGCAACACCTCTAAGTAGGTAATAAATACAAATGTTTCTTTCCAGTTGAAAATAACATGATCACTAGACCCATCCTACCTTCCCAAGGACTGACTTCCCAATTTTCTTTTCGAGTTGTAGTGCATTGAGTCTCTGAATTTCTTGGGCGACACATGACGGTCTGTGGATGTGGACTCTGGAAGAGTTGTAGAGATTCCATTTCTCCACGCTGATCTGAAATAGGCAATATACTATTATTTCTATCCAAAATTAAAATTTCCATACTATTCATATGGATTACCATCCAGAAATCAAAGCCTCCATTGATATCATTACTTATTAGTAAGCACTGTAATTTAAGACGCAGCTTTCAAAAGCCGGGGTAGTAGCTAAAGAAACATATAAAGCCCTCTATGTTTAATTCTAACATAAAGTATCTTCCATAAATGACAGCAGCAAAGCAAAGCATTATCTTTAAGTTCTGAATCAGAAATAAAGGTACTTATAAAAATAAGCACCTGAACAGTCACACAGCAAGCACTGAGGTTATCCATGCACACAAAAATTAAACCCATACTTTTCTGGTCAGAATTTGAGTTCAAAACATTTTAAATGCTGCTTACATGCTATAACTCTAGAAAAACGAGAAGTAACAGTGCAGAAGATGATAGGCAGATGTATGCATTGGTGTTTCTCAGATGTTCAACATAAATAACAAACAACTTTTCAACAAAACAGATGGATGGGAAACAGCAGCCCAAGCCAGTCCTATCAGAATGAAAGCCTTTGGATGTAACACAGGGGAAACATGACAGGGAAGGTCACTGGCACATAACTTCAGTCTGTTAAAGCTGTTTCAATTTCCTGAAACAGCAATATATAATCATTACATGGAAATTGTGAAAAGCATATCTAATTGAACTATTCATTGTTGTCAAACCTCTGTTGTTTCCTTCCTTGCAGAATAGAGCTATTTGTTTAAGTTTATAGCCACAGAAACTAATTATCACAGAAACTATATTCTCTAAAAAAAAAAAAAAAAATACAAGAAGGTCTTTTCTTCCCTAGCTAGATACACACACAGTAGAAAGAGCCACTGTCGCATATTTCAAACACTGCATGTTTTAAAAAAATAATCATCCAACCACACATGAGACACAAGTCTAAAAATAAGGTACAGAAAGAAAATACGATATAGTTAAGCAGAAAAAAAAAATTAATAGAATTTTTTTAAAGTGAGAATCCCACACGTGATCACTAATTTATGTCAGGGAGCAGCTAGAGAGGTGACAATTTGTTTATAATAGTACTTCTTTAACTGGAAAATAAAGACAACACAAAAAAGGAGACAACACAGAGTGGTAAGTTAATATTAATAAACATATTCTGTAGCTGAAAAGGAAGGAAAACTGACATCTGATTTAGTGATGTGAAGTCAGATGGCAGATGAGTGGAACAAAGGACAAGCAGAGTGGCAAACTTAGAGTCTATGAACATTTCTGCTTTATTTACCCTTGCACAGCTTCCCAAACTGTCTTCATCAGATTCATGTCTTCGGTTGTTGTTTGAATGGGCCTACGTTAATGTAAAGATTTACATCATTTAATCTGCAGCAACTGATGTGTGCCAGTTATCCCTCTAGACTATTCCTATTCAGCAAAATTAATAGTGACAATGACCAAAAGAGTTTCCACGGGATTCTTTTCTCTCAGTGGCATCACAACATAAAAAGAAACATACTGAATGGTAAAGAATATGACACACCCAAGCTTTAATCCTGTAAACTGGATATCCCATGAAAAATACCTCACTGCTTCAAAGGTGACAAAAGGAGTGTTATCTTTGGAAGCAGTATTCTCTTTCCTATGTTCTAATTAAATATCTAGTTAAGATCTTCAGGTAAAAAAGCATTTATTTAAAAGTTTGTATTTTAAAGGAGTAACAAACTAACCCACAGGAGTCCTAAAGTTGGATATTATTAACAAAACATTAAGTTTTGTGAGCTCTCAAGCCATAAAAAGTCATAGAGAGTCAAAAAGGTAAAGGAGTCTGGAAGTACATCATATCGATGGATTCCATATAACAAGAAGCTGGCTACATTTCTCAAATGCAATACAGCATACTTTAAAAAAATCCACAACAATATGCAATCACATATGATGTTTGAAATTAAGCTCCTAATTACAAATAGTCTTTTTCCTGTAGAAGTGTAATTAATGTTCCCAAGATGAATAAGTAATTTTGCAACATGTGGGAATTTATTTCCAATTGTTTCCTCTTTTTACAAAGTCTAGATCAAGAGGGATAAGAAAAAAATAAGATTCTTCTATGGAAGCAGTTCAAGTATGAACAGACCCAATTCTGTTAAACCCAGAGTTGGGTTCTTACCTTCTCCCTGTGATCCAGATCTTCTAGCTCACTTCTCTTTTCACTGGGATATCCGCTGTCTCCACCATTTTCAAAATCCTACAGAAGGTAAGAACAGAACATCACAGCATTAGCCCCATCTTTTGTACAGACCTTAGACTGACATTTCCGCAGAGAAAACCTTCTGCTGGTTCAATGAGACATGTTGGATGGACATGCTGGATGAAAATGATTGTACGTTGTGCTGCTTCTGACAGACAGATTAGGACTTAATGACCCAGGAGTTACTGCCCAAGCTTGTGTCCTCTCTTAGATACATTAAAAAAAAAAAAATCAACGACTCACATACTTTATCAAACCAGGAGCCCACTTAATATAGTTTTCAGTCTTTAGCCAGTTAAAACATAAAACAGTAACCGACAGTCCCTGGTACTAAGGCCCTTGTTATTACAGGTGAGGTTCTCTAACGTCCCATAGCACCAGTACTTGCAGAGACTTCATCAATGGGGATCCTGTTTAGCTTTCATACCACAGCAGTTGGCATTAGTGCCAAAGACACAACATGCAGGCAGGGGAACAGACACACATTTTATCTGTTAAAATACAACAGATTAAAATAAATTTCTAGAGGGAAAAAAAAAACTATTTTAAAATAAAATGTTCTTCCTTTACTA
Source organism: Pampusana beccarii (assembly GCA_013399365.1). Taxonomy (NCBI): domain Eukaryota; kingdom Metazoa; phylum Chordata; class Aves; order Columbiformes; family Columbidae; genus Pampusana; species Pampusana beccarii. The sequence continues at coordinate 245,146 of VWYH01005742.1, forward strand.
GAAACAGCAAATGCATGCAGGTAACGTGACCTGCAGCAATGAAAGCAGGCAGAGCATCTTTATGTGCTTTTACTGAACACAGCCTTCAGACAGTCCTTTAAAGACACATTCATTGAGGAATTGTGATCTTATTTTCTGTTGGAAAAACACTCACCCTTTGGTTATCAAGCTGATCATAGTCTTTGTGAACCAGGTTATCTACTTCATTGAAAACAGGCCAATCTAGGAAGAAAAATATTTGCAAGGATAACGTGCTTGAGAAGAAAGCTCTAGATACCATCATTTTACCACAGTTTTTCCACAGAAACATATGTGCATTAATTTTCTGCGTAAAAGTACTTTTAGTTTCATTTCTGCTCAAAGACGAATACTAGAGACAAGTATTCTGGACTAAATACAACATGCTTTTGTGTTTAAAACCAACAAAATAAAACAAGTCACTGCCAAACATTCAGAAATCCCCAAGGAAGTTATGTATGGGGCTTACTCACTAAGCATGTCCATCTTTTGGCTGTGAGGGGTTGCTGAGGAAGGAGAGCAGGGTAGAGAGTCAAATGCTACGTCGCTCATGCTTTCATCTCCAGAGTTTTCAGACAGGCGGAACAGCAGAGGAGGTCGACTACCGGAGATTGTTCTCACCCGGCTGCTGCCACATTTTTCCTCTGTCCCACGGAGAATTGTTTGAGCAGATTCCTTGACAAATTAACAAGAAAGTCCCATGAATAATGCTTCTCTGTATGCTAAGCACACTATAAAAGCCAACATGTGTGTTTATTAGGAGTCCTCTACAAAAGGGGGAGTATAAATACGCACACGTATACATAACAATTTGTTTTGAAAAGTTCTACATCCTAACAGAATACCAAGTCCCATCATTGTTACAGTCTGAGAGAGTTCTGTTTAGGACTGAATTTCATTCAAGGTGTTTCATCAAGTTCCATTCCCACTAATGTCAGTTGAAACTGAGATCAGTTAAAGACAAGCAGATCAATTCTTTTTTCTCCACAAATTAGGTTTGTGAGATACCAAACTAATTAATTATTTTACCCTTCAAAGATATACTTGGTCCTAAATACAAGTTACAAGGATCCCTATTAATTAAAGCTACAGCATTATTTCAGAGACAAGTATAGGGAAGTTAAACTGCAACATTAGTGACTAAGGTGGTTTTATTTGCCATGCAAATAGCATATTTTGGTTTTATTTACAGGTCTTTTAAAGTTAGAATAAACCAGCTATACTGCTTAGTTACACTTTTTTCATCAAGCACTTACAAGCAACTTTCTATTACAGTCCAAGGCATCTTTCTCTTTGGGTGAAAGATCAAATGGTTCAAGCCCCATGCTTTTGCAAATCTTGTTGCAGAAATGAGAATGAAAGAACAAGGCCATACCTCGAACACCTATGGCATTTAAAAAAAAAAGTGAAGAAAGGGTTTACTCAAAGTTTATATGCTGGTTTGCTTACTAAAAGCTATAAGTCCCAAAGCATTTTCTAAAAAATCAAAAGAGAAAGAAAGAGAGAAAATGCTGTGTAGCACACACAGCTCAACCCACTTCCATTTTATTTTGACACGTGTAAGGGCTTTTCATTCTCTCTCCAAAGTCTTCAAAAGCTATGTATGCACAGGATATAATAATAAATAAATTTAGCTGCATCATTGAGAAACATGCCTAAATTTAATCCTGCTTACAAAACATGCTGTGCCCTGTGAACAACTTCATGGATGGACACTTGGAGTTTTAAAAATATGCAAGGCTTATCCCTCCACATTCAGCTGTATCCATTTCTGCAATGGGGCAAGGAAATTCAAGGACACAATTGTTGCTTTCACATTGTAGGAAGCTACTAGTTTCATGACTTTTTTTAAGAGTAGGCCAGGAGACATGAGCTGATATTAGCTCTCATTTTAGATCTGCCCTTGTGTGGCAGCTGTCCTGTACAGGGACTGCTTACAACAGAACTTCCCCCGCTGTTTGCAAGACCCTCAGAAATGTGCTGGCTCACTCCGCCATGTAGCAACTACCCAGCAGGCAGCTGGGAAGAGAAAACAAGCATCCATTTGTATGTGAAACAGGATCATTGTTTTTACCTAGGTTGCCATCTCCAAAATCTGTACCGTTCTCTGTATGGATCTGAGGGTCCGTGTAAAGATCTCCAACTCCCTGGATATCAACAATAATCAGCTGGTGTCCTGAGCGCTCAAAGGTGAAGTGACTAAAGGCCTGGGAAGAACCATAGATGATGTCTGAGAGAATTCACCCTTCATCTACTGAAAACAACACATATTCACCTCTTATAACTGCATAAACAAGTCTGATAACCATATTGGTGAAATATGACTGGTATAAACACCATGATGAAAGGAATGAGAGACTAAAAGGATATAGTGGATTGCTTCTCCAACCTGTCCCCACTCAGAAACAAGCTAAAAGAGGTATGGTGAAAAGCAGCAGTGAGAACATGCAGGGGAAAGGAGATTGCTTTATTCCTCCTTCCTGTACTGGAGATTCTGTTTTCCACTACAGCCTTCACCTTAATAAGTGGAGAGCTGTTTGGCAGAGGGAACAACTGTGGAACTGTGAGCTCTGCAGCCCTGGGACACAGTTTCCTTCTGCTAACAGGCAAAGCTGTGCCACATTTATAAGAAAAAAAAAGTGAGTATCCCCACAAATTCTCCTTCCCCTACTACACCCTCTGTGAGGTTCCCCTGAACGGCTGATCTGGCTCTATATTGTGTATCAGATAATGAAATGCACATTGGAACTCTTCAAATGCAGCATTTCAAGAATCAGGTATAAAAAGCTCTTCTCTTTGACATAAAGCTGAGACATAAGGAATCTTCTGGGAAGGCCTCCAAAAAAGCACTGCCAAGCCTGGGGGAGGTGACTGGTGGTGATAGACAAACATTTTAACTGCAGCAAATCTCACAGAACATTTTGTTCCCAATCTGTGAAAGCATAGCACTGATTCAGTGTACAAAAGACAGCCCAGAACATAAACCCTCTACTTGCATTAAGCATCATGACAAATACCCTAAAAAGTGAAAAAACAAAACCCTCAAGCCCCAGTAAAACACTCCTTTGCTATGCTGACCTGTTTGCATTTTTCACCAGTATTTTAAAGTTCTTTTCTGAGATCCAAGAATCACTTGAAATCTGTACTTGTATTTCTACACACAATTTCAGATTCAGCTGTTCAGAGGTCGTAGCTGAAAAAAACAGATTCTTATATGCAAATGGACTAGATGTTTAGTTACATGAGTTGAGTATCTGCCACCTCCTTTTGTACATTAGATGAGGCACAAGAAGACTATTTAGTTCATAGTACATGAGAGGTCTCTCTCCTTGCTTTAATTCGAAGAGAGGTTGAAATATATCGATGCCTGCAATTATAATTAGTCAAAGGGCTTAAGGTTTCCAAAATGTAGTAGCTGTCTTCAACTCAACTAATATCAGACACTGAAATGCAATAAAGGACTCAGAGCTTGAAAAATCAGGCCCCAAATAAGGGGCAGAAATACTGCAAAAAGAGAAATTAATTTGGCGTTGTACTGGAAAGCCAGCAGTTTCCTTTCTTGGCAGTAATGCAAGAGCTCTGGATAGAGCCAAGAAATTCCCTGCAGCAGACTCTATGGAAAGCATTAAACAAAGCCTCACTTGCGGAGTAAGACGAATGTTGTCATCTCGCACAAATCCAGAATTTGAGTTGTATTTGATGTATTTGCCCTCAATGTAATGTTCCAGATGAAAGAGAGGCTTTCCAGGTCTGTTCTTCATTTCAATAATACAGGTCTGCACTATATCCACCTGGGGAGATAAAGAAGATAAACAATGACTAACAGAATACCATCTTCAGATCAAAGTGTGTGTGAATCCACCAGCTGTGAAAACTTTCCCAATGAAAGAAGCTGAACAACTGCAAAGATCTGTCTGTTTAACAAGGGAGTCGGGGAAGAGTCACATGCTTCTTAGATTATTGGAGGTACTCCATAAATTAAAAGCAGTCACTTCAAAACAGCTCACTTCTGCAACAAATCCCTCTGAAAAATTCTTATTAAGTGCTGGCTTCCTATTTTATTTTTGTGTGCACCTTAAGAGTACACTGCAAATAGTCTACACCATAGCACAAAACATACAGTGACTACTCCACAAATGGAAGAAATGCCTCTTCAGAGAAGGACGGAAGACTTGTACCACTCAGATATTTCTGTATCCTCCCCCACCTCCTTCCTCTGTCCCAGGAGAAACTACCACAACTCTCACTTTGCTTATATCATTCCCCCCACATGGCATTTAAAACTTCTAGATTTCTAGATTCCTCTCTGTGAGACAGGTAGTTATTAACTTACCCTCACATGGGAGGCAATGAACATAGTGCACCTATTCAAAAGCACCCATTTGGGGTATTAAATTGTTAAAGTGCTCACACTGAAGCACACTTCTTGACCCCAGCTGTGGATTAAAGGGACTTGACAGTTTCACTGATACATACCATGGACACACACAACAAGGAGGAGCTACTGTCTGGGAGTGGATGACAGTGGCAGTCCTTCATCCCTGCACTTCAGTTTGTCTTTTAAAAAGCTAACTGCTGCTGAAGGTGTTTTTTTGTCCAGGATGCAACAGCCAGCTTTGACCAGCAACTATCCAACTCACCAGCGTGGAAAAGCACAAAGCTATGTTGGCTGTACATGTTTAGCATGGACTCCAAAACCAGAAATACAGCCAGCAAAGCAGTAGAACAACCTCTTCCTGAACTGTGTGTGATGATACACATCCCTATTACAGAGGATGGGAACTTCTCTTGATACCCTGAGTCCAGTCTGATACTCCATCCACCTGGGAGTTTCATACATTTTAACACTTTGCCCTAAACGCAATGTGCTAGTATTGTCACTGAGACATATAAAGGAAACAAAACTACTGTATCTTCATTTTTTTGGAAAATTCTTGACCATTCCTCAGAAATCTGTATTTGAATAGCTTTGTAAAGTTATTCAGGTTTCCAGGTCTTCCTAATAAGCAATGCTAGTTACATGTCTAGAAAGGTTTACAAGATTAAAGCCTCTACCTTCCTGGAGCACTAACAGTTAAGTGTTTGCTGAGACTGCTGCTGGCAACAAATTCTGTGACATCTCTGGTTATCTCAAAAGCAGCTGGGCAAATATCAAAAAGAGCAATACAAACACTGTTTTATTTCGGTCTTCAGTCAACAGCTGAGAAGACTCAGACATTCACAAACACATAGCCCCTAATTCCGGAAATATAAAGCAATTTCTGCATTTACTTCATTAAAAATCAGCTACCATTTAATGGAAAAACACAGTAGGGCAGAAGAATCTAAGTAATTAAATTTAATGGAATGTGAACAAGTAATTCTCTCTAAATTAATTTGAAAACTAATCTAATAGGAGAGCAAGACCATGTTTTACTTAGCAAGATCTTTGAATGTACCTGTTTTGGTGGCTTGTGCCGGTTGTACTCTTCTCCCCAGAGTTTTGCTTCCATCTGAAGTCGGACATCCTCAAAATACACATCCCTGCTCACACTCTCTATGTATTGCTTGGCAACATAGTTATAGGCACCTTTCCAGTTCTGTGTGTGTAAGAAGTTGGACAGCTTTTTCCTGAAAGACAAATCCATCATTGGTGAATGGAAAACCAAGAACTTTAATTCAATCTTCCCCGTTTCTTTGCCTGCACAGACAGAGCCAGGCCCTGAGATCAGTGTTACCCCCAGTTATTTACCAGACATTCTAGCTGAAAAGTGAAACACAGGGAGGGGGCAAGGGAAAAACTGACCTTCCATAGTAATGGCTGGGACATGCCAAAGTATCTGTTTGATTTGACTGCAGCTAGTTCCACCCTGAACTCCCTCACTCATTTATTTTCCTTCCCCACTTCCCTCAAACCCAGAGTGCAAAGGGCTGGTGCCACCTCAACACCCTGTCCTAATGTCAACAATTATTTTCTGCAGAAATTAACAGGGAGTGGCCTTTCAAACATGATCTGAGAGGAGAAAATCCTCTCCTGTGATGAGAGCAAACTGCTGCCTTCTCAACACACAGGGGTGACTACTTAGTATCCCCCATGACATCAGAAGGAAAACAGCTTGTGACAATTTTTATGATGTAGCTTTTAACTTTTTTTGATGTGCAAATCTTGAATCCACAGATCTCTCAAGAGGGGGCGTAAAAAAAAAAAAAGGACTTTACAACTTTAACAACAGAGAATCTGCTGGCTGTCAACAAATGGATTAAGCAGTTACCCATCGGTTGCAGAAGATGCCAACAATCAAGTCAAATGGCGAAAAGCTCCCATTGTTATCAAGAATTTCAACCCAGACAGTCTTCTTTCCTAGAGCAACCTCATCCATTTATATGGGACTCAAGGGAAAAAGCACCCATCCTCCCTTCAGCTCTCCAAAGAACTTAATTCAAAAGAGAAGATGGCAAAAAGCTATAAAACCCCTCTACTGTGGAGACCCCAGCAATGCCAAGCCAGTCTGAAGGGGGAGGAGGAGTATCTAGATTAAGGCATAGCCAGCTGCTGAGCAGTTCTCACATTCTGTTCAGTAACAAACAACGGTTCCCTGAGCCTTTCTTTGTGAGATGGCAAATTGTACATTTTGAGAAACAAGTAGCAGCACTCAGTCTCAGCCGTCCCTCTCCTTCCTTTCCTCTCTCCCTCCCAAGACCTTGGTGCAGAGGTAGAAGTACAGGGATGCTCAAAAGGCAAAGCAACTCCTGATTGTCCTCCTGCAAGAAGAGGCTGACAGTTGCTATAACATAGGCCTTAGAAAGAAGGAACAACCAAGTGAGATAAGAATTTTGGCCAGGATTTGAAACCTTTCCAGTTCTCTGAAGAAACAAATTTCTCTCCATGAAACAAGGCAGCTCATGTGCTCTTCCAAAGCCAACACTCTCTAAAGTTTGTTGAGCCAAGTGCAGCTAATGCTGTCACTGTAATGACTAAAGACTTGCAGAGTTTCAAAAACCCAGAAGAGAGAGCTCCAGATGGGCAATATCAGTGCACCACCGAGAGTTACGCAAAAATCCAGGAGCGGGAAGCCAACTTTTTTTCCCTTGTGCAAGAGGTTAAGGCAAAGCTGCAAATATATATTTCTGTTTATGACACTACTCATGATATTTTGTAAAGGGGAATTTGGTCATTCAGAAACAAGAGCTAAAAGCAATGTCAGCAGCAACATCAGCAGGCTGAGATTTGTTACTTCCTAGGCTTCATTCACTGCTGTCCCTATCTGACTTCATAAGATCAGAGCCACGAGCGTGAACTGATACTGAAACAATGCCAAACTGGAGGACTGAAGGGTTATTTTTCCCCTTTTTCCTCAAGTTCAAAACATCATATTTTGTCATCCAGAAGTTTCTCTCTTTCCAGAAGTGAAACCAGACACGAAATGCAGTTTCTCTGGATTCTGTAGTTAGAAAGACGGAGGAGCAGCCTTAAACACACACATACATTTTCCAGGAAACATTCATTTCCAGAGCCTGGGAAGGGTGGGGTACTCTTATAGTATGAACTGACCTATAGTTAGATGCTGATGCCTGCAACTGTATTTGCTAAAACTCCCTGCGGAAAGAGAAGTTCCTCCTCCATCTGCCCCCAAACTTTACCCTTTTGGAAAGAGTAACTGTTAATATTCAAGCTCTGCCTTACTCAGAACAGGATTATTCTAGTACATGTGATCCAAAGTAAACTCTGGGCAGGAAACCTTCTCTACCGAGGGAGGCTTCCGAGTTGAGATTGCATCATCCAACTATTCTTTCCCCTTTTCTCTGCCTAACCACGGGCCTTAAGTTGGCCTCAGACTGCACATACCTATGGCCTCACATCAAATTCGAAGATACTTTAGCACATTAGGGACACAGGAATAAAGTAGTTGCTTCTGTACTTCTATGGGTATTTTGCCTCCAAGAGATGGTGGAAATAGCATAAATCTATGAATTGCTAATTGATAGGCTGATCATACTTGCTGGAAGTGGACATGATTGCACGTTATCCATCCCACTGCAGTTCCAGCACAGGCAGTGGCTTGACTTTCCAAAGCCAGGCATCACACTTGCTTGTGCTTCCCTTAAGAGAATGTTCTGCTTTCTGAACCCCACTCACTGTGCTGTGGCTGGAGTCACACAAACAGGAATAAATCCCTCAGGTATGTCTTTTAGACAGGAACAGCAGGGAGCTAATGGGGAGCCACACTTCACACAATTTCCACCACACCTAACTGAAAATCGAGTCACCACAGAAGAAAATACTGCATGGAGGCCAAAAAAGATGAAGCCAACAGATACTTACGTTCTGAAGCACTCTCGCATTGCTCCACGGCCAAAAGGCTAGGGAAAAAGAAAAAACAAAACCACAACATTGCCATTTCCACAAAATTAACTTCTAACCAGTAGGAGACACAACTATGTCTTCCCTCTTTATATCCCACAGAAACAGTTCTCAAACAGGCTCTATATAGTAGGAATCTGAGGAAGAGACATAAGGAATAAGCTCCCCCTCAGCATCCCACAGTGCAGACATCACACATCTTTTTAAATAAGCTATTTAAATTCTCTCTCCAGTTTGGAGACAGCTCTGCTGTCACTGCCTAGAGAAGCCGGCTTCAGAGACCTCATGCTTCTTGCATTGAGGCTTCTGTGCAGGATGTGCCAAACAAAGCATCACCTCCCCAGACGTCAGATACTATGTCAGTAGCACACAGCAAGGTGACTCCAACACATCACCAACCTCATGATTTAACTGGGAAGCGACAGTAGCTTCTACTCACACATACTGAAAATTCAGTCTGTTTTCATCCTAAGTGCAGAAATCATTTGGAAGCATGCAAAATAGTAGGACTATTGCCAGGCAGGGAGATGAGGCCAGCAGGAAATGGGAGGTCTGAAATGGGAGGGAGATCATTGGGAAAGGAAAAAATGCCTCATGTTGTCAATGGAAAAGGGCTGACTCTGTGTTCTACTCTACTCTGGGGAGAAAAGGTTGTTGGGACACCAAAACATAATGGATGTGCCGAGGAAAAAGAGAGGTAGGAGAAAAGAATGACACTGAGACTTCAAAACTTCTATATGAGGAAAACACCTTGCTGCCACCATTTAGTAACAGGAACGAAATTACAAACTTGGCTGCTAATAAACATGAAGGATGGTGTGATCTTACTTGTGAAGCCATCTTGATGAGGACTTCATCTTCAACCCAGTCCCCAGTTACTGCATTGTACCTGCAAAATCAGATATGCCTCTTAGAAAAAATGCAGAGGGAACCCAAATCCTCCCATCTCCAGCACCTATGCTTCCTTATCTCTAGCTGACTGCTAACAAGTGCTGCTGCCACTCCAACACAAAAACTTCTAGTCTTCCCATCACATTCCTGCCCTCCTTACTTCAGGTGAGAAAGAAGAAAAATGTATGGCTCTTTGAAATGACACTGAATCATATTGACAATGAACAGGTTCCGCTAGCCAAGCTAAACTTTTGCAACAGTACAAATTAGGCTTTATCTGCTTTGGCATTACATCTCCTCTGCAATGTCCAGGCAGTACCTTGGGGCAGAAAGAATATTACCAAGTCCTACACACTGGAGAGGTCGTCCCTGCCAACCCTGAGCTTGCATAAACCTGGTTCTGGCTGGGAATCTGCTGCAGGGTTGTGGAGGATGTGAACAGAATGCAGCACCAGGTGTGGCTGTGAAAAGCAGCAGGGCCAGGAACTGCCCAACACTGCACCACACAAGGAGCAAGTCTCTGCACAGCCCTATGATAACACAAAGAGTACGACTGTGGTTTCTCCCCACCCCCTTAACTCCCAACACAGTAAAAGCCAAATTGAGAACCACAGTGGCTGAGTCACCAACACATGATTGTTTCCAGCCCGATTCCCCCAACCTGCACTGAGTACTTCACACATGCAAACACCCAGATATCCCTTTATATATTCTGTATCACCACAGTTTGCAGCAGACAAAACAGGAGGAAGAGGAATATCAAGCCCATCTCCTTCTAATAGGGTATTTGGGTAACCCTAAACCAATATTATCACTTATCTGTATTTTAAAATATGCAAACTATTTCAGGACTGCGTGGCTGACCAGGGACAGATGCAGTCTATGAGGAAAAAGTGCACTGCAGTATCATGTGATTGGGAGGCCTCCCCAAACACTGATGCTAAGTGGTAATTAACTGGCCTCTAACTCCTGCCCCTTCCACCCAGAAACCTGTGTCAGTAGGGTAAATGTCTTGGCAAAGCCTGTACTAAAGCACAGAAAAAAAAAATCAAGGGCCAAACTCAGTTTCAGCACATACACCATGCTGAGCTATTCTGGGCTTTATAAGGATTTAAATTCCAGCCACATGCAGCAATACTGCATGGACAGGCAACAGTGAAACCGCTATTTTGGGAAAGGCAGAGTGTTATGTTGCTTTTTTTTCTAAACTATTTAAATTAAGTATGTTGCCTCTTTATTTGGATTCATTTCCTTATTAGATTAAGTTTACAGCATTAATAAATCAACTAGAAAATACTTTTAAGCCGTGCTTCCTGTCTGTATGGTGAAACTCACAGATAGTACTTAGGTGAGAGAAAGAATGTGACACTGGTTTGCTGAAAGGTTTATTTTCTGATGATGTGCAATACTTACATATTCCTGGAAGATTCAGTTGAGACACACTCAATCTGGGCATTATCAAAAGTTCTTCAGCCATGTAAATACACATGTTCTGCACTACACAAACACAGCCCTCGCATAAACAAGCACATTTTGTTTAACATCAGTAATAAAAACAGAAAGACACACAGACCTGTAACGAATGGCTTGTTCCGTCTCAATGTCCTCAAGATGAAATTCTGCCCATGGATCAGGCATGTGCTTAGCTTTCTGAATTGCATGTTTCCAGGTTTCCTGAAGAAATTACAAACCAGAAGGTAATTTATAGTCAGCTGCTGCTCACAACAACAGCAAAATGCTACAAAAATGGGCAACTTCCCAAGCCCCCAAAGCACCCACCCTTCAGAGCAGGGACCACGTGGCACAGAGGACCACTCTGACGTTTTATAGCTTCAAGTACAATGAAACACAGTTCAGAAATATAAAGCAACAGGTTTCAGTTCAATTTGCAACACCATAAAGTTACTGAGAACAGAATCTGGTTTAGTGTCTATCAAATATAATTTGCAAAACCTGTTCTAATTTGCAAATATCTCTAACTAAAGTGCTGCAAACAGTAACAAGTCACAGCTAGATTATATTAATTCACTTTTGTGTTCTTGATTTTTAATGTTTTGTAACTAATGGCATATGCTGGCAGCATAAGCATAAAAAGACCATTAGTGATAGAGCAATATGAAGGAAGAAAAAAAGTTCTGTAAACCTGAAGGCCCCCAAATTGTGCTCAGCATAGGAAAGAAGAAATTAGGATGTTGTAAAAATGGATTATTACAACAATTCCAGACAAGTAGCTAGTTCAATCTCCACCAAGCCAACAGTAAAAAAAAAAGTTGAAGGAGTTTTGTGGAATATAAAGAGTCCTTCTCTACCAGCCAATTTGGATGCTTTTCTCTTAATATTTTGATCTCCCTCTTTTTACATTGCACTGTTCCAAGATAACTGGAGATACAATCCTGTGATGTGCCAAAGGCTGCTTGCAAGATGAGCAGGAGAAAAGGCCACTCTGCACTCCTACCAGTAAACAAACGCTGAGCTCTGAGATTTTGTTTCTGCCCCCTGACTGAATTTCAAGCATGCAGAAACAGTAATTTTTAAAATAGTTTTGTTTGCTTGGTTTTTTTTTTTTCCTTTGGAATTTAAATCTCAGTCACAACTTCTAGAAAAATGCAGTATATATTGATGTCAGTAATGACATCAGGGAAGTTTTTGAAGCAGCAGAGCTTTGAAATGATTCATGTTTGGTTTTATTTCAGCTGTAAATCTACATGCCTTGCAAACAATTTAAATGTCCCCCTTTCTGACAATAAAACCACAAAATGAACACATTACTACAACAAATAAAACAAATTTAAAAGACATGCTGAAAAATATTTCCTGCATGTTTCATATCAAAATGAAGTTGCTGCAGATCATGTGATGATACACATTTCATATGGAACTGGGAACTTCCATACTTGAATATATGAGAAAGAAATAGGGAGACAGAAACAAGAATTGCTTGGTCAATTATCTGTGTCAAATCATTCGTGAGTAGGGTCCCTCTCCAAAAGATGATCTGTGCCCATGCTAGGTAGTGATTTAAACAAATTAATTACTTGTGCTTAATCTTGCGAGGTGCTTTGTACAAATCTGTATTCTAATCCTCAAACAAACAGAAGTTGGACTTCATGGAAATGGTGTTAACAGCGCAATTCTTCTCTTGCTGCAGGCATACAGCTGCCATACAGACTAAGTAGATGGCCTGCATCCATTCTACTATTGTCCACAGTAGGAAATACTGTGAAGAAACAACTACAGATACATGCTTTAGGAGAAGGGATATTTCAGGGTAGAGAACAAAAGATGGGTATTATTTAAGAGATAGCTTTTTTAGTTTTAACTTAATGATTTTTATGGGCTGAGACAAGCAGTTCTCCCAGACAATAAAATAATGAATAAAAAAAAGGCCATAAGGGCGAAAAAAAAATCTTAATGCATATATTAGATATGGTGTTCACATTTTCGTTTTAACCTACCCGACTATGGTCAACCACAGAGCCGTGCTTAGAACGATGCTGTGTGTCATTCTAAAGGACGCATGAGAAACATAAAAGTAGGAAAACACGTGATAAGACAAACGATTGACAGAGTGTCTCTGTTCTCTTTGAAAAAAAAAATCCACTTAAAAGCCACTCTTCGATTTATACTCATAATTTAAGTTCATTCTTAGGACGTGAACCAACCTATTGGCAATTATTGTTATTGGAAAATATGTGTTAAAAGGGTCTTGCCTATTAACTAGCTAATTAAACATTGCTGAGTCCTGTTTGAACACAGAGAATTAATACTAATTCTTCTGTCTCCGCATTGCATTACCAACAGGTCACACTGCCATTAGCATTGGAGTCTGAGAAGTAGACTTGGATCAGTCAAGGTCGTGGTGGTTTAAGATGTTACCAGCCCTGGCTGCCCAATTCACTCTGTGTCACAAGTCACCATTTCTGCAACTTAAGCAGCAGATGGAGACTTGCTTGCTCCACATCTCAAGCCAATGCATTTTATCTGTGATAGGAAGTAAAATGCCAAACAAGGTATTGCGAAGCCCAAAGCACAGGCACATATATTCTGCAGAAGAAACACGATAGCTTAGGAAAGGGGAAATAATTGCAATTTCTTAAGTCCTTATCAGTTTTATCTCAGGCCACATGACTCAGAACTCACACTGCTAAACCCAGAGGCAAGTGTTTAATGTGTGCTAAAATGTACGAATGAAAACTAAGCTCCCTGTTAGGTCTTAACTTGCTTAGCATAGCATATACTACAATCCGTCCCCTTGTCTATACTAAACTTTTACTCTTCACCTTCCTTAGGAATATGTACCATATGTAATGTTTCCGTTAACTAGCCTTGGTAAAAATCTCACTGTGGACAAGAGAGTTTCACTTTTAACATGTTGCTTAATATGTTACCTGACTGAAAAAAAACACCTGGTATCTCTCCAGAAATAAAGCATGCATTAGGCATAACCAAGATTTAGAGTATCTACTAAATAAATATGTTAATATTTATCACAATAAAAGTGTTAATAAAACACATTAAATCCTAGTCTAGACAAAATCTAAGAGACATGCCAGTTTACCACAAATGGTGCATATTTGGAATATCTAATCTAAACAGCAAGTGTCACTTGTGTTCTTGAGGCTCCATTGTCTGTGGGTTTGTCTCCGTTGCCTGGCCTGATGTGTGCAAAGGGAGTTTGGTGGAACAGGACACACTGCCAAGGAAGCACCAACTATGGCCCCTTTGACCTCTCTGCGATGCTGTGATTGCTGTTCATTTGAAAAAGGTCAGATACTGCTCGAGTACACCATCAGGAATTATTGCTAGTGTAACACTTCATGTCCAAGCACAAGAATCAACATGTTAAAAGCTTCCTAAGAAGGAACTGTAATCTGAAAACCTATCATTACAATTTTATCATTTACTATTTTATTTGTCCAAATAAAAATAGTATGGATTGTTAACTCTGCTTGGTAAAATCCATAATAAAATATCTTCTGCCAGGCACCAATTTAGCTCACAAAAAGCAGCATCTTTTAAATCTCCCGATCACTGTATTGCTTTTTAAATGGTTCGATCATAACAGCAGTGAATCGTTTGCCTGAAATCTGCTGCCTTTGTAGATGATGATCTCCCACTGAAGTGAAAGGGACAGTAAGCAATTCAATGGCAGTGTTGGACTACTGGCTTAATGGAATTAACTGCAGGTCTGGAAAAACACATGTATTTTTTAACTGAAAAATGTTAGTTACAAGAGATGAAGCAGTTAGAGAATCTCTCATGCCAACTAAGTAAAACCAAAACCTTAGTGAAGGCTGGAGCCAATACTTACCTTAAAGCTAAAAGAGTTTCTAGGAGAAGAGCTTGAACTGTACTGTTCAGTTTTTGATAAGCTGCTGTAATAATTGTCAACTTTTATACCGGCAGACTTGTTAGAAACAGGATCATCAGTTATTGGGCAGATAAAATAATTGTCTTCATCATCACTATCAGCATCAAGATAATTTCCAGAGTTAGCTGTAGTTGATCTAGCATTATCAACTCCTTCCATACGAAAAATAAGGTCTTCGTCTGCCATGTTTGTGGGAGGCCAGTTTAACTCCTGCAATTATTAGAACAGCCACTATTCCAGTGCACATGCAAATGGCACGAAGAAGCTGGGTGGGAGAGGAAAAAAAAAGCTTGTTATTAAAAGAACAAATGATGCATGAAACTGATGTAAGCACATTGGCAGAAAAAAATCATTTGCATATGGCTCTATAAAAATGATCCCCAAGTACCCTCAGGTGGTTCTGAACACCTCGGTGCTAGATCTGCATTTCCAGAAGGCACTCAGTTTTCACACAGCTCCAAGATGGAGAAAATAAAATAACCACGTATAGCACAACACTATAAAATCTGAGGGACTGCAAACACCACCTGCTGCCTATGGCTGACATTTGTTAATGTTACTATCTTCTCCTCTGAATGTTTTTATTCTTCCTTATCTGAAATGCTGAGTTTCACAACACTGGTCTTAGAAACTCTAGGGAGTTTTACCTGAAACACCACAGTCAGATTTTCAATTTTTTTCTGGACAAATCTCAAGGATTTCACATTAAAAAAATAATAGCCAAAGGAGCTAGAGAGTACTACTGGGACAACACAGAAAATTATCCTACCACTGCTGAGACTGACATTGGCCTTTAGCTCACATACAGCCAACAGTTCACAATGCACAGCATGCTGCTGCAAGTGTAAAGCACGTTGCCCAGGCTACCTAGGGTGTCCTCAGAAGCACAAAGTACAAAAGAGGCCAAGAAAGGAGGCTTGCCATTCATTCCACTGCTGCTGCCCAAGTGTGCTCACTAGCATACTAGAGAGACAAGAGGAGGTATGTGTAAGGGCTACCTCAACCCTTCTGTCTTTTACACTCTGTGAGGGGATTTCACTTTGGATCAATCTTGTGTGATCTAAACTATCCTCTTCCAACTCCAAAGACAGCAGATACGACAGTCTGTTTAAAAGCATCAAGTCCCTGAGCTGTGTTCACTTTAAGCATAGAACAAAAGGAAAAATAATATTCTCCCTTATTAACAGTTCTTTTCCAAAGATATTAGAAAGCCCGATTTTTTCACTGGTTATTTCAAGTTTTTAGTTGCCTCCTGGATACTAACAGAACAGAATAGGTAGGGTTTGGCTTCTCCTGGGTCCTAGCTCCAAAGTAAACTAAGCAAATGGAAAGTGAAAGCAACAGTATGAGGCAGTATTAAAATCTGATCAATTATTCCTAAATCCGGAAGGTAAATATTTCCCTAAGGCATTCTGACACATTAAAGAGTGTTAGAGTAAACAATACAGGGACTTCCATACGGGTATCAAAACTGCAGCTCTGCGAAGTGTCCTGCCTTACCGTAGCTTTTCCAAATCAGTGACATCAGTTTGAGTGAGGCATAACAGACCTGGCACAGCCCAACTGCTGCAACAGATGTGTTATAAAAAAAAGATAGGTGAATCATGGAAGTATTTTTCCAGAAGCTTGGGCTCTACCCCTGGAGATTTTACAACAGGAATGTGTCCAGCAGCCTCCACCCAAGCAACAGTTTGTGATGATTCAACAGAACTCAGAAATAAACTCTTACAGTCCCAAGCTACAGAAGCCAAGTATTGTGTCTTCCACACATTTGCAGCCACACAGATGCAAACAGTTTCCATTCTGCTACATTTCACAGTCCAGAGCCACTGGCAGCAGGACACCACCACTGACTTTTCAGAGAGTAGAGTTTGCCAGTCTCCAGACCAACAGTGTCATCCCTTTCCAACCCAAAACACAGTTTCAGCCAGGAGCCCTCTGAAACACAAGGGGACAGGTGGCCATGACACCCTTAGAGTACAGTAGCATTGCACCTTCTGTGCAAGGACTCATTTTAGTCCACCACCTATGACTTACGACGCCAAGTAGAAGGCAGCTAGGGACACATGCTTGAGTAGAAAACTGGTGTCACCTGCCAGTGCCTTTGCTTCACCGTGCTTCTCTCCAGCTCAGGCTCCCTTTCCACACTTGCCAGGCTATTTCAGGGATACTCTTGCACTTAGAGCTATTTTTTTTCCTCTGAACTCTTGTCCTTTTTCTGCTGAGCCCACTCACATGATTAAGTACATGTCTATGGAGGTTTATAGCTAACAAGGAAGGTATGAACAGCCAGAGTGGTGCAGGCCCATGATGAATCTAATACCAGCTGCTTCAAAGAGCAAAGAAACCTTCACAGAACAATAGTCTATCCTTATTCACATGTTTTTCTAATTGCTGATAGTTCACATTTTCTGAAACTCTGTTCTCACTAACTGCACTGACTCTAGGTTTCAAGAGTCATTTCCTGAAATCTCTAACACCTATCTTTATCAACTTTAATGACTTTCTGTAATGACTTTAATACCCAATCACATTAAAAGCTCAGACCACACTAGAGAGAACACAGAGACTGAAGTGAAATGACCCTTCTACCACAAACTTGTTGTTAATTGCTTCTTCTATTGATAGTACAACAACATACAAATGATTCCCCTATGACTGTATCCTGCTTGGAGCTTCCTAGGCCACTCCACTGTTTCCTTTTGCATTTTTATTCAATGCTGAGGTCAATAAGCAAATCCAATCACAACCAAGCTGACAGTAAAGAACGACCTGACTCAGTAAAACCCACCAGCAGAATCCAGTGCCTGGGCAAGAACCTGGTGGGCATCAACAGAGCACAGCTTCATCCACAGCACAAGTACTGTGGTGAACTGGGGGCAGGTCTGTAGAGCAGCACAGTTGTGTTGAGGCTCTGACATCCTCACCAGCCACCTCTTGGGGCTTTACTTCAGACTGACTCTGGTCTGGTCTCAGGGAGTGGATACCACCAGTGGCCCTGCTATGTTCTCCAGTTAAGCTGTCGCTGGCTGACCTGTGGGAATGCTGCCTCTGCCAGAAACACGTTACTGCCTTTCTGACAGAGGTAGCACTCCCATAGCTCAGCTAGCAACATCGGTAACACCAGAACCCCACCTGCCATCAGGCAGCACCAGCTACAGTAAACCACTGCTGAAGGAGGTCAGAGCCAACTCATCTGACTGTGCACTGAAGCAGCTTTGGAGCATTCATGTTATCTGCTCTTCTAGCAAATACTATGAGAGAGCTGTCATTTCTGGGAAGAGGTAGTTGTGCATAACTGGAAGGGGAGGGTATCCTCAGTTGCCACTACCATTTTACAGGGATCATCTTACTAGAGTCTAACAAGTATTTGAGAATGTTAACCTCTAGTGCTCGTCAGCACACACTGACAGCAGGTGTAAAATGGTGCTTCAAGCAAGGGACTAACTCCAGGACATACTGTAGCACTGGACTAGCCTCACGACCCACAACTGCTGTCCTGCAGCCTTTTCTACTACTGCAATCAAATATACATCAGCAGATCCATCAGGTTTGAGATGGTCTGAGAAGCAGCAGCAACAGGAACGCAGGTTTATGCAGTGGTGATGGCAAATATTCACATTGTCTGTGACTTGCTGTGTAAATGGAACACCATCACACAAATCAGTTTATATTTAAAGCTAATGGTATTTATAAAGCTCTTGTCAGTTTTTCTTGGAACCATACTTCTTGTAAAGGACTTGTGTTTACTTTGGAAGTGTATTTACTAAATACCATCATCACATAACACGGTCTTTAAAACAGAATTCAATAACCAAACTTTAAACTCCACAAACATATTTTTAAACCTCACAGTTCGTATGACCAAAAGCCCTATAAAAAAGCCTGAGCTTCATCCCAAGGCTTGTATTCTGTGCTCTTGCAACATGGCATAAAGCCACACTACATATGATCCCCTGCTTCTAGTGCTGCTACATTTTCATCATTTAGTCTTTAATATCCGTTAGAGAAGTTTCCCTAGGGCTAAGCAGTAAAGAGGGTCAGACTGCACAGAACCCAGCCTACAAGCCTGCACTATCACATACAACCTGTAATTTAAACTGCTTACTCCAATCTACTTTGAAAATGTATTCATTTTTTAATCAACCTTGTGATGCAAAATTAAGATAATCTAAAATACAATCAGCTATGAAATCTGTTCAAGACTCTTTTTTGGGGGGGGCTTTTCCAACACCTGTCTGAAGCATTTTTCTTTCTCTTGCTTTTACATCCAAGAGCCACACCACCAGGAGGGGCAGCTGAGTTGCAAGGACAACCAATCCACTGTGTTGCCAAGCACTGTGCATGTGCAAACACAGATAAACAGAAGGGAAAATTCACATCACAGTGCTGGCAGAACGTGACTTGTTTCTTGTAGGGTGTCTGTTGTTACAGAACACTCCTGGTTTGCCAGGACTCTTAAGCAAGACCCCATAGCTGCCTCAGCATTGAAGCCTGCCCTCATTCATCCCAAAGAGCTGAGCGACAGGAATGCTCTACTCTAGTCAGCAAAAGAAAGAACAAATGGAGCAACTCTAGCTACTTCTTAGTGGCTGTTCCAGCTCAGACACAGCCCTCTGCACCACTTCAGCACAGGACACGGGAACAGGAACTGCCCTAGAACAGGAGAAGTCCCACCTCTTGTAGAGAAGTGTTAAAGCAAGAATAACCCTCCTCTTCCTGGTATAATACTAAATCCCTTTTGGTGTAATACCACAGCAGCTAAAGCCATCTAGCAGGATACCTGTAACAGTAACTAGCATACTTTCCTTTTAAAAGAAAAATCACTTGTTTCCAATTAACCTTCTTTCAAAACACAGATTTGAAATTCAACCTAAGCAACTACACAGGCTGCGCACCTTACAACGTAATGTTATCACCTTTATGAACTACAGACACAAACCTAAGTAGCATAGCCCAGAACATCCTCACTGCCATGTTAACATTCTGCAGCACCTCACAGAACTACAGCGCTTTCCAAACAACCAACCGAGCCTGTGAAGCAAACATCTACTCTCATCTGCACCACGTACTGGCAAGAAAACAGGTTTAGTGAGTCAAGGTAACAGCTCTGATAACATACAGGATTAAAAAAACAAAACAAACAAAAAACAACTAGAAATGTCGCAGCTCGTTGGCTACCTTTGACAAACCTGGTCCTACTGAGTACAGATGTTCTAATGCTTCCAGCGAGTCGCTACTGCAAACACCATGGCACAAATCGCATCCAGTTATTCTGCAAGCACAGCTGAGACAGGTAATTGCATTAGCCAGAGAGTTTTAGAGAGCAATGATGCAAAATTCATTAAGCAAATTAGACAGTTCGTCTGCGCCAGCTCAGAGTACGAAGCATTTGAGACTCAAAACCGTGTGCAAAGTAACATGCTGTAGCTTCAAACACGCAAATGGCATTTTGAGTTGCAAGAAGAGCACAAGAACGACCCTTCTCAGTCAAGTCCACCCTTCTGCCAAACACACAAGCAAATACTACATCGGTAGTAGCCAAAACATTAGGGTATAAAAGGGCAGAAAAGGAACTTTCAAGATAACTTCAGAACGTCCTTCTATTGGCATTAATAGCTCCGTTATTTCATCAGGCTTTAAATACACCGCACGATTAACTATCACTGACTTTTCCTGAGCATTTGCTCAGTACTCCGCGTTGGTAATCAACCCCATGCTTTGTGCATATTGAGACATTTGACAAGCTATCCAAACACGAGCAGCCCCTGTGCCCGGCCGGCTGCCCCCCCTGCCCCGGCTGCAGGGCCGGGCGGCTCCCGGCTCCCCCAGCACCGCTCCCGGCTCCCCCAGCACCGCTCCCGGCTCCCCCAGCACCGCTCCCGGCTCCCCCAGCACCGCTCCCGGGCCGTTCCACGCTGAGAAACGGGATTTCGGGACTTTTAAACCGGGCGTGCCCGAAATAAATTGCAGTCCAGAAAACACATATGGATGAAACTATTATCTCCAGGCGTAAGTGCAGGAGCGTTGCCCAACACAAAAATATCAGGTTATTTTTAGGTCCCAGCAGAAGCCCGCAGCTTGGCCGCCGGCCTTTTAGAGATTCCAACCGCCAAGTTCTCCACATTTTCTGTCACTATAAACGCCAATTCCACACTTCACCCCGCGAGCAGCCTGGCCACAGCTTTCGCGAGCCCGACACCCCCCCCCCCGCCGGTGTCAACCCCCGCAGGGCGAAGGCACCTACCGGGTTGGCGCAGGAAAGGTCCCAGCCCTGGAAGGCCAGACGCGCCGCCCTGGCCGGTTCAGCCCGACCCCGGTGCAGCCCGACCCCGGGCGCGCAGCCGCCCTGCTGAGGGGCCGCCCTACACCCACCTCCGTGCTCCGCCCTCAGCCCTTCCCGCCTACCGCGCGCGCGGGCGGCGCCTCGCGCTCCCTCAGAGGCTGCGCGGACGCCCCGCGACACCGAGGTGGGGGGGCCCTCCCAGACACCTTATTCCTGTGAGGAAAACGTTGAAAATTTGAGGAGGCACCCCTATCCCCGTTCCCGATTAGGTGTTAGAGATGAGGGAATCCCGGGAGAAAGGGAGCAGAAGGGATAGCAGCTGTGCTGGAATCCTGCATGAAGGCAGGTTTCCTGAGCGCTGCTCACAGGACACGCATCCGAGTTTCGTTTCTGCTTCCTTTAGGTTTGGAGCCAGAAGGTGGGTGTCCCGGGACAGGTGCTGCACCCCACAGCAGCCCCCCAAAGGTCCCAGCCCTGGGGGAAGGCAGGGAGCAGACAAAGGCAATAACCATGGGACCTGTGGGGACTCCATGCACTACAGGTTGGCCTTTTCAGCTAAATTAAATTGCACAGTGCTCTATTTCCCCATGAGAAATGGCAGAAATGTGCACCAGATTCCAAGTTTCAAAGGCTTCAGATTTCATCAAATCACCCATATTTGCTTTCTTCCTAAAGCATGGGCTTTCTGGGTTGAAAATGTCCATGTTTAAGCTTTTCCTCAAGCTAAAATTTGTGGAAAATTTAAACAAAACTCCTTATCCTTTCATGGGTTACATGGCAATTAACGTAAGTAGGTTCTGGCTTAATTGTATTACTTGGCAGCCTACAAAGAATCTGCCCCTTTTACTGTCATTGAATCTTGTATTCATGTAAATAACCCTCATTAGTGCTTTTTACTGTAAGTAAAGGTTACAAAACCAAGATGGAAGATGTCAGTATATTCTTTGTGACAGTCTCTTGTGGCATCACAGAGAGGATGCACAATCCCCACTCTCTCCAAATAGGGAGGGATGACAGAGAACTAGCGTGGAGATAATCTTCAGGAGGAAGATTACTAATATTTCATTAAAAACCCATGGAACAGATGCTCTGACTCTCTGCCAGGAACACCCACTTACCACCACCGTTACTTACATAAATTAAACTGTAACTTTATCTTTGGGACTGGAGGGAGCAGCACGTGCATGCAGGAACGCTGCCTGCAAATTTGAGGGTACCTGTAATTTTGCCAGCAACTTCCAGCACTATGCTGAGGGTGCAGCCCTTGTTTGAGAATGTAAAACAGCGACTTGATCAAGCCCCGTTTAATGCTGCTTCCTACAGGCACACTTCTGGGTAGCCTCAAATTCCTGCAGTTTAAGCTCAAATTAAACACGTTTACAATGTTTGTGGATTGTGCAGAAAACCTCTGAGGTCCTATTAATCTCCCAGCTGCAAATCACTGGCATAAATGTTAATAACTATTGAAAACTGAGTGCTTTTGCCCTATTAGCACCAGAATGTGTGTCTCCCCATCTCCCATTCTGTGGGTGGCCCAGCTGAGCACCCTGGGGAGAGCAGCACCTGACAGGGCTGCCGTCAGGATGCCTCTGGGAAGAAGACAGACCGTCAAATTAATTCTGAAGGCCTAGTGGAAGCCAGATGTCTGGTTCCCACTTCATGAAAATGCGCTGATAACGGTTAATAAAACCTCTATCTGCTATCATAGGCTACTAGATAACAGTGGAATGCTATTACCGGTGTGATTCATAAGCACACTGCACGAGTCACAAGAGTAACTGGCTTTAAACTCATGCAAATACGCAGCATCGTTTTGGACTAAAAGGGATGCAGTGGCACACAGCAGTACTGTGCTGTATATCCTGATGGAGCATGTTCTGCTATGTTAGGAACATAGGTCACACCATCTCAAGGTACACATTTTTCCTCCTTTTAAATAAGCCAGCTCTGGTACCCTGATGCAAGGATGTACTTATTTTCAGGTTTAAGTCTGGGGTTTCTCTTCTCTGCAATGTTTTCTTAAAAGAACAAGCAGTGATGATGAAAAAGGGTTTAATAAAATACTAAAGCGAAAATACTGAAGAGAAAATACTAAAATGCTAAATAAATTCGCTATTAGCCCAGACATGCTGCATCTTCTAGTTTTACTTTTCTATTGAGAAGTTACCTATTACATCCTTAACACTTACCAAGTTTGATTCACATTTATTGTTTGAAAATATTAAAAATTACATTTGAAATGGCAGCCTAGGAAATCGGTGACCTGCAAGTCTAGTATGTTACTCTTTAATTTAGTATGTTCAGCATTACATATGTATTTTTCCAAGAGCACTGAAGCTTGTAAGTTCCAGCATGCTTATGTTAAATGAGTGTCTGTTTAGAAATTGCTGTTCTAGGGAACTGTAGTTTTTGAAAGGAAAAAGGAAAGCATACCCCAGATGACACTAACTTTTAGAGCAATTTTGATCTGCGTTCATTTGAAAATCGAGGTGAAAAATTGCCTGTAAGTAAATTAATTCTCTTGACAATTTGTGCCTACATACTCCTATGACAGTCCCTTCTTAGAAGGTAAATCCAGTTGGTCATAAAGCTCATTTCAGCTATACTATAGGTGCATATAATATACATGCATAGGACTTCCTGGAGCACCAGTGCATGTCTTCCTATGGGAAGAGAGGAAGGGTAGACATCATTTCTCCGTATTGTTTTAATTGCACAGCATTTAGTCCTGGTTTTAGCTCTGTCTACAAAGTAATTTTATAAATTCTTCCCACAGGCCTCCCAGGGTAAGAGAATGTGTCTTTCTACTCACCAGTGACACCTTGAATCTGATGCCAACCCCAAGCTCCCTCACTGAGGCGGGCAAGAAAAGCACATGCTTACACCATGCCCAAACTCAGCAGCAGCAGGTGAGTGAGGATGTGGCAGGACCATGAGCTGTGCATGGGCAGCTCTGGCCACCAGCTGCACTTTCTACCAGCCTCCACAGCTCCATGTTGAGCAGCACTGAGATAAAGGCAGCCAGGGGCCTGATTTCAGGTGGGAACAGTTCAGCTGGAGGTACACCGAGATGCCGAGCTAGCAGCTGGGAGGGAAGGTCAGCAGCCCCACAGCACACTGGCAGCTCTGAGGGCAGCCCGTGCACTGTGGTGGGCCTGGGGGTGGCTGTCTCCCGAGAGACGCTGGGACAGAAGGCGAGGGGTCTTGTCTGTGGGGCAGGGGGCGAGCTGGCTCCTCTTCCTGGCAGGGAGGTGTGTGCAGAACTGCTCTTGCGGCTGCAAAGGCACCGGTGAAGGGCCGCTCTCGGCCCTGCACGGACAGCCCCGGGGTGGTGGATCCATGAGGCCGGGCAAAGCCTTCCTGAAGACCGGCTGGCGCTCCACCGCTGCTGTGGGGCACAGCCCCCGGGCACAGCTTTGCTGCGATGCCGGCCCGTGCCTGCCGGGCTAGGAGGGGGCCAAGGCCCGGTGGCGGCTGCGTCCCGGCGGACGGAAACCGGACCGCGCCTCGCACTCCCCAGGCGCCAGCCGTGCGTCAGGGGTCAGCGCGCGCGGCGCCCAGGCCACGTGTGCAGCCGGCGCCGGGCGCGCGGCAGTGGCGCCACCTGCCGGGCGCGCGACGCCCGTCCCGGGCGCGCGGAAGGAGTGGGACCCGGGGCGCGGGACGGGCCCCGGCAGAGCCGGCGGTGCAGGCCTCGGCCGGAGAGCGGGGAGCCCGTGCCCGCTGCAGTAGTTGCGTTTCTCGGGGAGAGAGGGCGCCAACCGGCCGCGCCGGAGGGGTTGCGGTAGGGTAGACACAAGTGGGCAATGTATAGGAGTGGGTGGGTGGGGAGAGCGGTGGCACCGCCCCCTTGAAAGAGGCCTGGCGGGCGTTTGAGCACCCAGGCGGTAGCGTGGCCGAGTGGTCTAAGGCGCTGGATTTAGGCTCCAGTCCCCGCGGGGACGTGGGTTCGAATCCCACCGCTGCCAAGATGTTTTGTCCCCGCCGCACCGGCGGCTCATTTTCTCCGCGCGAAGTGTGAGGCCGCAGGGCGGCTCGGACGCGGTGCGGCTCTCACGGGCCGGGCACGGCGCCCCGTGGCCGCTCGGGGTGGGCGGGTGTTGGGCATTGCCGGTCACGTTTGTTAAAATGGGAGTCTAGAAAATAGTGGTGTGCGCTGAGGAAAGTGGCTTCTTCACGTGTCTTTTGACTTTAAATCAGAAATACTAATTTCAGCAGCTCTGCCTTCTCGTGCTGTGTTCGACTTACTGTACCCTCAGCCCACAGTCACCGTGCCTTGCCTTTGCTGCCCTCCCTGAGGCAAGATCTAGTTACTCTCACCTTCTCTAGATTTCTCAAATCCACCTGTGATTCTTCCCTCTGCGCCATCCAACCCTGCTTCCTCCAGATCTCCTGCCTCAGCCCTGGTACTGTTTCCCAAGCTCACTCTTTCTGCTCACATCGTGCTCCTGCTTGTTTCCTCCCCATGTTACAGGCTGGAAAAGTTGCAGAGGGGAGATTTCTGTGGTAAATCACCAGTATGAGTGGTGGGTGAGAAAAAAGGGGCCTTCAAACCCCCTGTTGTTTAGGCCCACTTTAGCTGAACAGTAATTCAAAAAGTGCATTGTTCACTTAAGCAACTGCAGGAACTTGCACAGCACAACTGCTGTACTTTAGAAGTCAGGAGCAAAAGTCTAGTTGTGTCTAAAGTTCAGCTGATAAGCAACTATATTGTTAGTTATTTCCTTCAACTCCAGGAGGCGAAGGAAGCAGTACACAGCTTAGTGCAACCCATAGCAGCAGATTCTTCTACTGTGACAAGTGGGGTGCACCCCAGGGAAGGGCAGGGAGCAGTTCTGGAGCCGACTGCACAGAGGCACAGGACGGACGGCAGACAAGTTTCGAGTACGCTTTTATTTTCCCTCATATGCAGTGATACAGCTATTCACAAAATAAATTTACACAGTGTGAACTCTCTGTATGGTTGGTGTATGTTATTTACAGTAGTCTGTTCTGTCTGTCCGTTTGGTTGTTCCTCAGTTCTCCAAGGCAGTGAGCCATGGCAGCAGCTGTGGTCAATCTCTCTCCTTACTATAGCCATTTTTTTCACCAGTGAAGCACTGCAGGCTGTTTGTAGCTCTTGTTCTTTCTGCAGATTCTCATTTGCTTCAGCAATCAATTTGGACTGGGGTTTTTTGGTGTGAAATAAACAGATGGAACAACCCTGACTCCAGTGTGTTTCAGTGATTTGGCTGTAATTGTTTACTGTATTTAATTTCTCAAGTACAGCTATTGATATGTTACAATTTTGTTTTTAAATCTAAAAACAATTGCCCGTTTATTGGATTGGAGTTAGTGACTATTGAGGAGATTAGAATGACCCAAGTACTGTATGTGCAGTTCATGCAAGTCACTGTTGCGTTTCTTTAAAAAAATGCAAAACTGAAAGGCTGTCAAATTCTAAAGAAAGAAAGATCAAACTTAAAGTAACAATTAAAGAAAGCAAAACTTTGAAGAAGATGTGATGATTCGGGGCTTCTGGTCTTGTTTTAATGTAATGGTCCACGGAGTCAGCAAATGCAAACTTCTCTGGGCTGTATCCCAGCTGACTCCGTGCCTTGTCTATTCGAAATGTATGAGTTGTAGAAATGTTCTGTACCTGTAGGGCAAAAGAGTCAACACACAAAGATATGAATACATAGGAAATTGGAACAAAGTCTGTAAATGGTAGCAAAGGCACAGTTAAAGGAAATGTAACATAAATAAATAAACCCCCCCACCACAACATTTTATCAATGTGCTATTGACATACGTCATGTTATCTTTAAAATTGTTCACTTGAAAGGAGAATCTTGAAAGCCTAAAGAGGCAGTAAAATCTGCAGAACAGAATCTTCTAGTCTTGAAAACATCCATAAAAATGCTCTGCGCTCTTGTTTATATACCTAAGCAGGCAGATAAAAGCCATCTCCTAGGTGCCTAAATATCTTCAGAAATGAGGGCCCGACTGCCCAGCCAAAGCCACCCAGGATGCTGGGCCTTGGAAGGAAGGAGCTGAAGCAGCCTCTCCCACATTGCAAGCACAAGCTCTTATCTTTTCTAAGATTACGGTAATGAGCACAATATATTGTCTAAAATGTATGATGCATACACTTGCCCTGGAAACTGGAGGCTGAAGTAGTACTGGGTGGATTTTACTTTCTACTGACTTAATCTTAAATTGTGCCTCAGTATTAATGTGTATGTGAGCATTCTGGGAGAACCAAGGGGAGCTGAGAGATGACTTTACCTCATTTCTGGTCAGCAGTGGGGACAGTTCAACAAATGGCTTCAGCATCAGATGAAGGTATTCCATTACTATGGCTGCATAACAAAAGATTTCAACTTGAGGTAAGAATAGTAAATTGCTATGCCATTATGATTTTGGCATATCTCACATTGTATACGATAGTGAAGGATAATCACATGCCTAAGAGCTCAGGGTACCGGTACTAACATCAGCAGGACCACTTGCTCGCAAGGGGGTGGTTTAATCTTAATACTTCAGTCAGCCTGATTTAGGGCACTTCTGTGAAAAGGGTTTGGCGGGTTGGTGACAGGTCTAGTGAAAAGATCATGATATTTCATAAAAAATATGGTAACAACAAAATACTCAAAGTTGGATTCTGTCTTAGCTGCACATGGGGGTTGATTCTGGAGAGCACACAGGATACAGAACAAGAAATTTACCTGTGCATCAAACCAGATACTCTTCAAAAGTTTCAAAAGTTATGGATTTTTACATTTAACTTTTTATATTTAAACCATTAACTCTACAAAGTTATACATGTGTCAAGTCCTACACAGAACCTGTTTTTGTGGGACTTTAATAGCAGATCATTCTGGTTTCAACACACTGCATAGAGCTGAACTTCACCCCTAACTGTTGTGCATTAGATGAGCCCACAGCATATTATTTTTATACATTAAAATTGTGGGCACATTAAAAAACCAAAACATTATATTATGATTAGGAATGAGGGTAGTGTGGACAGGAATGATAAATGTTGATAACATATTTTTACCTGATGCATAAACTAAGGAAGTAGGAATACGTATCCGTGGTTTACTGCAACCTAATTTTTCGAAC
This sequence comes from Pampusana beccarii, assembly GCA_013399365.1. Taxonomy (NCBI): domain Eukaryota; kingdom Metazoa; phylum Chordata; class Aves; order Columbiformes; family Columbidae; genus Pampusana; species Pampusana beccarii. Next base: position 273,160 of record VWYH01005742.1, read on the forward strand.
TGAAAGAAATTTAAAAAACAGTGAAAACAACAGAAATGTCAAACAAGTTTTAAAGTTTCAATGAAGAAGATATTTCTAGAAATATTTACTGATTAAAAAGAAAAAAATCATCAATGCTGTTACTATTTGAGTTTTCATTTTTCAGGGAATTCAGTTTAAATGTCACATGCAGACATTATCTAATCTTCAAGTGGCAGTCTCAAAAAAAGGAAAAAAAATGGTTTATAATAATCAGTTGAAATGTCATGGTGTGCTGATACCTAATTTAACATTGTGACATGTTTATAGTTTTGCGCCCATCATTAACAATAAAGTGATCTTTTGAAAATAATGTGTATTACAGATTAATAATTAGGATTTATATTTTTTTGTCCACCCAAAATAGCCACCATTAACAGATGTGTGCTCAAGAAACAAAAATAATGGCAACTCAAAAGGGTACTGGTTTAAATGGTCCTTTGAGCTCAGAGAAGACAGTTGCTTTAATGTCATGTTTTAGGTAGACTTTGTTCCAGCACTAGTTGCACTGAACTTCAAGCAGGAATTAAACCTACATTCAGAATGGAACTCTTACACTCAAAGCAAACACCAAACGTAAAATGCGCACAAAAGCTGGAGTTGTTTACAGTCAATTAAATTAATGTATTTGCAGATAAAGTATATATTGTACGTACAAGTGGAGTTAACCATTCAAAAAGGTTGAATTTTTCGCCATCATTAATGAAATATACCTGGCCACTCTGTTAAAGAGGTAGAGAAGAGACAAGTTAATAAAAATAATACTTCATATATATATATACTTCCTTTTCTTTATGTCACTCCTTATGAATAGCTTAAAAATATTACAGCAATATAAAGTATGCATGGATGTACATCCAAGCCAACAAACTGTCTACATCTGTTTTGATCAGTTGCACTAATGTGTGCAATGAAATTAGTGGACAAGTGGTTTCCGTGATTAGTGTGATATATATATATTGTGTAGGCTGTTTTTGACAGATGGGGCTATAGAGAATGGCTATACTAACTACACAGAGGTTACCCAATGCATTGAAGTGATGCTATGTCTGAATTGTGCAGTTAACACGTGTTCACCAAATGCTGGGATGTGTTCTGCTCTCAGTCTAGTTAAGACTCATCGGAATCCATAAGACTCCATCTGCGTAACCAAGGTGTAAGTTACGTCTTTCCCTTTTGCTTTCAGGGTTTTAGAAAAAGCGGTTTAATCTACTTTGAAAATCTTTGTAATATACTTGAAGGGTAGTGCTTTCAGGTCAAATTTAAAGCAGTGTTTACGAGGAGGAAAACGGTTGTAACTATTTTAAAAATCAATGAACCCAAATAAAGTGTGTTTTTATTTGCATCTGCTGTGGGAAGAACTGATTATCACAGCTCAGCACATTAACTCTAGATCTATATACAGGGGAATGGCATAAATCTGCCTGAACTTCCAGTTTCACTTCCAACATAGCAAACATTTTTGCTCATCTTCCAGAAATGGCAAATATTACAAAAATGCGAAGATGGAGATATTCTTACAGAACCGAATATTCCACCTCTTAACATACTGCACAGCCAACGCTGCCAGGTCCCACGCTGTGCATGGCACATTTGTCAAGTAAAAACAGAGACAACAACATGAGCCAAGGAACCATAACATGTACATTAATTAGTGCTACTACAGTCATTACTATAGTATGGGGTACAGGGGCAGGATCCACTCTCCAATGACAGCTGTGGTGCTTTTCTTGTTTACTTACAGCTATGTAGTTCTTTTCAGGGGTGAGAGCAGCAGCAGCAAGAATTTGAGCTTGTACAAGATTCTCTGCGTGCACCCAGTTCATTTTAGCAGAAGGATCCCCAAACTTGAAGTTAAGTAGCCCTCTCTCGATGTTTTTCTGTAGGCAGAAACGAACACGAAAGCAAAGTGGGTTTTAAAATGGGGCACAGTGCACTTTCTTGTCCAGCTAAATGTAGGTTTGTCCTACCTAAAAAAATTACATTAATCAATAAAAAACAATCAAGAGAAGTGCAGAGAGTCTAACTTCATATTGTACTAATGCTTTTAAAATAACTGACTCATACAATTCTACAGGGATTGCATTCCAAACACTGTACTAGTCCTACAATTTAAAATTCAGGAAGTGAAAAAGAGTAAAACGTGAGCACCTCAGCTGTTTGCCCTTTAGTAACCTATTGTACCAGAAAGTGCTTCCGACTCCATCACTTGTTTCATTGGACAGTGAAAGCTGTTAATAGCTGCGGCTGGAAATAAGATATTTTGCTGTATCTCTTTTCATTAATATTTTAAACCATTTGGTGTAAGTTGCATGTAAACAGACATTTGAAATATCATAGATTGGCCTGAATCTTATCGTGAACATTAAATTATAGATCTGTACTTACATGTGTTTCTATTTTTAAAAAAAGCACTTTTTAAACGTAGTATACATTCTTTACAGATATCATATAGTGTCTGTTAACAAAAGTTATAATATCCTCAGCAGACAATTGAATTATTGAATTGCTGCCCAATAAGAAGGTTTGTCAATTTATAACACAAATAAGCAATGCTGTTGTATATCATAGAAAATTCTGCTGAATAAGGATTAAAATACATACTGCCAGCCTTGGCAAGTGCCTTTGCTCTTCTGGTCCATAGATTCCCGGTGGGCGAAGAACACATGTATAGAGTATTCCACCTCCTAGAAGAATTGGTAAGACTATTTTTAAGTGACTTTCACATGACTATGATACGTCTTTCTTTGTCTGTGGTAGCAGAACTCACTTTGAAATAAATTAACTTCACCATCTTAAAAAATAATACACAGCAAGAGGTGTGGAATTAGTAACTGAATATTAAGTTGGCAGAATAAGAACATACGAAACAGCAAGACAAGATTCAGAGAAGTCCTGCCAGCATAGTCAGATTCCTAGAAATTACCGGATATTTGGAAACCTCTTTCTAACCAGTTCTTTGTCTCTGTGCCAGAGCAGCAAATGAATGTGCCAACGGTGGTTTGCTGAACTGAGCAAGTCATTGGTAGGAAAGTGGAATGAATCCAACTGCTCTCATACAGAATTATTGATGGGAAGCAGTGACTCACTGGCAGCACAAGGTAGAGCTGCAGGGTTCTCAAGCGTGGGCACAGCCAGCTCCCACTAGAGCTGCTCTAGAAGCCTGCGGGAACTTCAGTGGGGGAAAGTAAGGACCACCAGCAGAATCCAGTTGCTTCCCGAGTACATCAGTTGGCTGGTTCATCATCTGCTGTAACTGGTCTTAATAGTACTTGAAAACATGCAAAATACTCATACGGCACAGGATCAAAATGGGATGTTTAGAACAGTGACTGGTTCTAATTTCATTAACAAATGCAGAACTATGTATTGCTCCTAAAATTAATAGGGTCTTTGAAGTGCAGAGGTGCTGAGAAAAGAGGAAATAAGGAAAGAAAAACCCAACAAAATAATTCTATTGGGATGGAATGCCCATCAGTGACTTTATAGCTCTTTATAGCACTCCGCAAGTATCAAGTGAAGAGAGTCTTTTCTGTAAGTTGTCTACAGCTAAATTTAGCTCAGTATCACTTGGTCACGTAGAATCATGTTGCACTTTACATTAATTTGTTTTGCACTGGCAGTTATAGTATCTCACACGTGGGCTTAAGTATTCAAGTGTATAACTGGCTTCCTCAACATGGAAAACTTTGGGAAGCACTAATAAATAATTCCAGGCTGTAGTATCAGGTGCCTTCTTCAGATTTTAATATATAACTGGGGGGAGGGGAGGTAACAACTTAATCACCATTCATGTTTTACTTACGTTGCATAATACAGTGACATTAAATACTTGTTTTTGTTTAATTTATAGCTGTCTTCAACTTTTCAATTAACATACTGAACTCATTGCTACCATGCTAAAACCTTTTACAGACACTATGGGAAGTAAAAAAAATTAACAATGATTTTTAAGTGAAAGTCTTTTGGTTTGTGAGAGGGGGTAGATAACTTGATTTCATAACTGCTGGACAATATTGTCCCCCAAGGATGGATATAGGATACAGGATGTTAGTGAGGAACAGGAAGAGGAGGAGTAAATCCCACTACGAATTCATGCTAAGACAAAAGTACCTGCTAGTGGAGTTCCGTTAGCTGCTAGTACCATTTGTTCTGCAATTGATTTGGTTCTGGAATAATGATCAACATGCTACAGAGAAAAAGCAAATATGTTTTTATCTGTTCTTGAAATGACAGGGCAGAGGGGCATCTCTTCTCCACTAGTTTTTACTTAGCAGATGGCAACAAATACCTTAAAATACAGAAGCTGTGTGGTGTTAGTTTAGGATAAAACACATGCATATTGCTAAGGTAAACAAGCATTTTCATTTATGCAAATCCAGTTAATTAATTTCAGCTCGTTTGAGAAGCAATAAATATATGCATGCTTTGAATGCTGCCAAGAATGTAACTGATCACTGCTTTGCAATTTGGATTTCTTTTTCAGGTAACGGAAAAGTCAAAAGCCAAGTTTTGAAGACATTACAATTGGTCTGGATTATCCTGTTCACTTTCTTGTGGCACTGTCCCAGAGAAAATATTTTATATATTATTCAAAATATTATTCAATATTTTCTCTATCCACCTCTACTTCTTGAAAAACTGTGAAGTACTTAATGGAGAGAGGAGGGACACAAAACCCAACTGTGTATGCAAAGCAAACAAAAGTACTTTCTCCTTCTTAAGTACAATAAAACCACAGAAAAATAGGCTGGTTTTCCATATCAGCCCTATCTTGAATGTATGTCATCTTAAATACGAGAGAAACAGAAAAATCTTATAAATAATAAATAGCTAAAGAGGCACTGAGCCATATAACACAATCCCTATGTCCAGGTGGAATTTCATTGATGTTAGTGGGACACACTATGAGTTATTTTCTAAAATCAAGGCCTGGATAGGAAAAAAATAAATATATACTGCGATGTAGATAAAACTGCTGTGCCAAGGTTGTGAATAGCATCTATAAACAGTGTGAAGAGTTTCCTTTCTTTCTGGGCACTGGATTCTGCCATCAGGCAAAACGTGGTCATGTAAACTCCAACGCTTTTAGAAACAAGAAAGTAAACAAAGAGGAAACATGAAAATGTAAGACAACCAAAATACCTTTTCAATTGGAAAATATGGCACAGTTTCCTCATCACCATCTTCAATAGGAAGCCCTCCAAACACCACATTTACTGTACTGGTGTATATCAATCTAGTGATGTTCCTTCGTTTGCAGGCTGCGGCAATGTGGAAAGTAAATTACTTTAGTGCAAACTGAAACAATATGGAATAAAGTTTGCATGACCTTTTTCTGAGAACCTGTCAAATCTTAAAAGAGCTAATTTTACGATTGGGTGATTTAAAATGCAAAGCGTGTTTAAAGTGAAGACTCTGCTTCCAGCGCTGCCCACTGCCTGTGCACAAGCTGTTAGACAGCAACCAGGCTTACTGCTGCAAAATACACATGGAAATCCTTAAGTCCTCACGTGGGGACAGGTTCTGACATCACATCCAACACAGTTACGAAAAGCTGAAGTAGTTGAACCACAGCGCTGGCTCTCTTATCACACTCCATACCAGAACTGGGCATAAAAAAACCCCAGTGACGCGTTTCCTCATCTTCTGCCGAAAATGTAAAGCATTTGGTAAAAAATAGTGTGTGCCAAAAAAGCCAACTGGCTTTTTCTAAGTGCTGTAATATTTTGATATGCTATACTAACACCCAGTGGCAATGTCAGATACATACCATCAATGATGAACTTTGTTCCATTAATGTTTACAGTTTCAATCTCTTCTCTGTACAACTAGGAAAATAAAGAAATTGGGCATTTTTGAATAATAATACATTTTAAATTTGATAGGTGGGTGTTATAAATGTCCCCAAATAAAGGTCATGAGTTTAGTGCTTTGATTATAAGAGAGATCATTCAGACTGGTATTTCAGACTTCAAGAAGTCAAATCACTATTTTAAAATTATGCCTGTATTTTTATTTTCTTTTTACAGGCTAGCCTGCTTGAAGCAAAGAGAATCATGTTACTTCTGAACTTATATTTCCAATTATTACACATCTTGCAGCAATATGTTAAATATCCATGTTTCAGTAGCACTTTAGTAACCTGTTTCCTCTTCCCAATTCCAAATACAAAACTATTTGGACTCACTTGCTCTCTTCCTGACATTCCATATGAAGCGACGTGAAACACGCAATCAGCCCCTTCACAGGCTGCAAATATGGCATCATAATCCCTGACATCTGCCTGTAACACATAAGAAAAGATACTTGGACTTGAAATCAAACCTGCAGGTTAGCATTTGTCGTGCAGTGGGTTAACACAGAGGGAACGCATGTATATAATTGAGCTTACTTCACATCCTGGGACTGAAAACCCATTTCAGTACTTGATGATAATCGTACTTTCCTTCCATAGAACTCAAAGGACTTTAAAAACAGTACTTAAGCCTCATGATACCTCTATGCTCATTCTACAGGTGATTAAACTGCGGCACAGATGAAGGCAGTGACTGGGTGCTGAGGAGTACTTTGGAGTCAGGAGGTGAAGCGGATGCTCTACAGGTTTAATTGTTTTCCTTACTTCAGATATACTTAAAAATCAGTTGTCAAAAAAATCACGTGGGATATCCACACAGTTAAACCAGTTATTGGAATTTGCAGTCATTTGCAATTAGGTATTTGGATTCTATGAAAACTAGTAAGGCATTGTGGAAAAGGCAAATGAACTAACTTTGACCGTTGTGAAAATATAATTTATCGTACCTGGATACACACTACTCCGTTGGGAATTTCCCAGATAGGCCTGTGTACATCATACAGAACAACTGAAGCTCCTGCGTTGGCAAGAGCACATCCCAGCTTGTATCCAAAGTAGCCCCCACCTCCTGTTACCACTGCTCTCATACTTCTTCCAGTCACTGCTCCAGCATTTCCCTTCACTTTAGAGTTCGAGGTTTGGCGCCAGGATGTTGCTGCCCCACTGGGTGTAAGTTTTCCGTCAGTGAAATACTGTCTTCTTTTACCAGACACATGTAACAATTTCTCCTCCATGTTGAAAATTGCTCCATAGCGCTCCTGGATGCAGTCGATTCCAGTGAGTTTCATGTTAACAAGCTCTAGTCACACCAGCAGTTTTACTTTAACTCAACCTGTTGAAGAGAGACCAAAACAAAAGCACAAGCTACAAAATTTCCAGTTTTCAAAGATGTATTTTGAAAGACCTATTTAAAATTTCTGCTTAAATTAAGAATTTGTTTAATCGTAATTTTCATATTTTACAAACATTTATAATGCCTGTATACTATATTAAAGACAGCATCCTGAAAACACGTAGCAAAAGTTGCATGGTTTGGACTAAATATTGATTTGCAAATTGTATCCAGAATAATAAAAGGAAAAAAAAAAATCTCTAATGCAAAGAACATAGATTCAAATGTTTTCCACAAACAGGTCAAAATTAGAATAATGGTACAGACCATATGTTTTTATTAGCAGAAGAGAAATTGCTGCCTATGTAAAACACATCAACTGATCTTAGTTCAATTAGTTCTGGTCTGTCACAAGCTCAAAGATGGTCACACATGATACAGGGCCATGCTGGAATTTGAAATCTTGAACTGTCAGGAAAACTCAAAAAAAAAAAAAAAAAGCAAGATGAACAAATTGCATTTAAGTTTCTGTGCTTAAAAACCAAGCAAGCAGGGCCAAGCAGAACAGCAGCAGCACAAGACGTCACTCAGAGCAAAAGAAATCTTTAATGCTGCTTCCACTTGTCCCCACTTTATCACAAAGCCAGACATCTGAGAAAAGGGGTATAGAACTTCTTTCTAAGTAGCAACAACAGAGTGTAAATTAAGAATACACTGTGTTTTTGTCATTGGCAGTGATGGAGTTGAAATATATGAGGATTTCAGCGGGAAAGAGGAATGCCTGATACTTGCTTTGTATCTTTAGAATGTGTATCAGAGAACAAGGCTATCAAATCCCTCACTTTCAAGGGGAACTAGAATAAAATAATTGCTATGTGACAGAAAGGGTCAATAAGTACATCGAGGAAAAAGTCATAGTGAATAATTTATTTCTTAAACACAGAGGGTTCTCCCCCATTGATACCAAATGGTCAAGAGTTCACCGCAGACAGATAAGGCATTTCAGAGGCTGCAGCTACCGCTTTCCTTAGTTACCCACATCCCTCCACTGCGCCGCAATGAAAGATTAAAAGTCACCCGAGCTGCTGCTCGGATTCTCCGCATCTCACTTGCAAATGCGCCCGGGACCGCTCGCTGCCCAGGAACTGCGCTGCGCTCCGCGGCTCAGCGCGGCCGCCCCGGGTCCCCAGCGGGGAGCGGCCGTTGCGGCTGTTGCCCCCGCACCCCCATCCCCGTCGGGGCCGTTGGCGGCCGCTCGGCCGGTGCGGCCGGGCCGGGGCGCGGCCCTGGAGACCCCGCCGCTCCGCAGGGGCCGCGTCCCGGCCAGGCGCTCATCCCCTGCCGCCCCCGCCACGGGAGCGGGGCCGGGGGGCTCCACGCGTGGGTCGCATCGGGCTCCTTGGGGTCCCGCAGCACCCCCGGGGTCCCGCTCATCCCGCAGCACCCACTGCACTCCCAGGCTCCCACAGCCCCCCCTGGGGTTCCACAGCCTTCCCTGGGGTTCTGCCAGTTCCACAGCCCCCCTGGGGTCCCACAGCACCCTGAGGTCCCACTCACAGCATCTTTGGAATCCCACAGCATCCCTGGGTTTCTGCTCATTCCACAGCATCCCTGGGATCTCTTGGCATCCTATGGTGGCTCTTACCTCCCATGTGTCTTCACACAGCTGCGACCACTGCACGAAAGCATCCTGTCGTGGCTGGGGCTCCGTCCACACTGAGATACCTGTTGAACAGGTTGTTCAGGAAAAACACACCATCTCTTGGTTACCAGTTGGATAACTGGCGGTGGGACATGGCCCAGACAGATGTGGAGCATCAGAAACACCTGCAAAACAGCAGCAATCTCCAAAGAGGAAACATAATCATAAACAAATAGGCACCACGGTCCCTGCCCTCCGGAGCCAGCAGCGGGTCTCTGTTCAGTTCTGTAATCACTCCTGTCTGGGAGGATATGAAAAGGGTCAGGAGCTGCAGAATTTCAGAGTTACCCATCCCAGGCAAAAACTAAACTTTGAACACGTTTACCTCTTCCGCTGTAGCTGTGCCATGTCTGAATGTTCATATTAAATTTTAATCATTTAAAGACACACTTGCAATTACGTTAGAGTATAACTCAAACAACAGCCAGCTTAAACTAAGACTCAGTAAAGACTAACAGAAATTAGCTGCAATTCCAAACTGGTACTAAAAGTTTGCCTAAAACCTCAAATACTGGATTTGTAATCAATTCAATGTAATCAATAAATCAATTCAACACTGAGTTTTAGTATTAATCAGTACTGTTAAACACTGATGTAAAAAACCATCTTACGTGAAATAACAAATCACGTAACAAATTGGGATTAGAGGACTGGAGTGGCACTACTCCACAGGCACACGCAACCACAAGAGCAGCAAATTCCTCAGTCAGTCCTTACTGAGAAGTACCTGACATCTCTTCTGGAAAGTGCTAGTGTAATCCAGGATGCAGTCTGGAGCTATTGGTCTGATAAAAGCAATATATGAAAGTTTCATAAATAACTAATTTAGAGCAAATTAAATGTTTGCATAGTTGAAATGCTGGGAAGTAACTTTATACTCGTGGTTTTCTATTCTTCATTTCCAGGGAAGCAAGGCTCACGCAGAACCTCTTGCAGGGTGTGCTTGTCTGTCAGTGAGCTCCACCTCTGTACTGATAAACTATGAACTTAGCCAGTTTTAACCAAACTTGACGAAGTGGATGAAGGTCTCATGTATACACTGAGTTTAAGTATCCTGTCAACAGGTAGTCAGGAATAGGAGAGGGCTGAGCAGTGCCCCTGCTAAGGGAAGATGTACAGTGTGAGTTTGGTTAGTATGGACAAAAACGACCTCTAAATGCAAATCCATAAGACACCAGGCTTTACCGCTTTCCCTCCACACATAACTATCTGTTTAAAGAAGAAAAAAAAAAGAAAAAATAGAGCAAAAAAAATCATTGCTCATGTAAATTGCAGCAGTAATCTGGAATCCCACAATATTCCTGGGATATTGCTCATCTCACAGCATCCCTGGGTTCCCACAGCATCCCAGGGGTGGGATTTGTGGTTGCTCACCCATTTTCCTGTCACTGTGTACCGTCTTTTACCTATAGCGTTTTATTCTTGTGGGGTTGCTGTTGGCTGTCCTGTGTACCCTGTAAACTTAAAGATACAATGAGAGTCTCCATAAACTTACCAGTCTAAAAATCCTGCAAAACACTAACACAAAAGCAAGACATATATGGAGAGTGGAGATCATCAGACAGCAGAGCTTTTCCACCCCTCTCATCTGTGACCCACGCTGCCAAGTCCAGCTCCCCTGAGCCATGTGGGGTGCAAGGGAGGGAGCAGCTGCTCCCTGCGGAGAGCAAGGCTGGTCCCTTAGAGAATCCTTGAGACGAGTAACCTTATGAAAATTTGCGTGAGCTTGCTGAGCTCCAGGGTCTGTGCCCTCCTTCCCCCTTCCCACAGACTCCTTAGACCAGAATTGGGTTCAGTTATTATTTATTATTGCATTGAAAGGATATGATTTGATTTACAAACACATATAACGTTATTTATTACATTTTTACAAAGCTTTTGAACAATACAACTATTTTACATAAATACGACTTTCAGTCCTCTCCTCACCACCTGTTATTTATAAATATTTACTTTTAATATTTTGGGTACTATTTCCCAGGTCTTCATAACTCCTCATACTCATATACAGTAGCTGTAGCAGCGGCTTCATCAGAGGAATTGTTTAGTCAGCCTTTTCTTCATTGGAGCCACTGAAATTGCTACAGCACTACAGCACTACAGTCCTACAATGGTTCCTCTTCTTCCAATTTCTTATTATTGTTCTTATTATTCTTATTATCGCTTCCGAATTATTATTTTTAGAAAATCATTATTGGCGTGAAGCAATCTATTAATGAAGATCCATTAAAACTATTTCTGCAGCCATTAGCGGTTTTGTGTTGTGACACTGCGTTGTCCTCTGGGAACATTTCCTGATGTGTCCTGCGTTTTCACTTTTCTTTTTTTTTTAATGAAATCAGAGAGATGCCATCATAATAACAAGAGCAGTAAAGTCCATAGTGACTGAGGAATGTGCTATGACCAGATCATTAATACCCAGAAGCAAACCCAGGTTTTCTGGAACAGATGGGTAGTTACTCAATCTTAGAAGAAAGAAAGAATGATCAAACTTAACAAAATGCCAAAAGCAATCAGCATTTTAAGGAATGTGTGATCTTCTTGACAAGTAGGTCTTGTTTTAAGATAATGATCCACAGCATCAGCAAATGAGAATTTCTTGGGTTTGTAACCAAGTTGATTTCGTGCCTTGTCTATCCGGAAAGTGTGAGTTACAGTAATGTTCCACACCTAAAATCCAACAGGACAGAGACAGAAGTGACTTTAACATTTGATTTTCTAGAACTTGAATGAAAATACGTCAACAATGATATTACAATGGAATTTAAAACATTAATAAATCCTGTCTGCATCCAAAGGGTGTATCACATACTTCACAATAATTTTGGTCAGAAACATATAAACATTCCCTCTTTTTATATATTTACCTCATTCCTTGTCAAGAAAGGTGTAAAGCTAAAAACTGGCCTTAGTATCAGGTGCAGATACTCCATCACTGTGGCTGTGAAACAGAAAGTTACTTAATGAGACAGCTGGATAACAACCTGAGATTATACTGACATTGCACATCCCTATTGATATCCCTATCGATATCTGAGGATGCAATTAAGGTGGTAGAACACAGGATTAATTTATAAAGTACATGATGGACTCAGTTTATGAAGAGCCTTTCGTGTTTATCTGGCATAACTAATACCAAATGGCACAAATGATTATTACATTAATTAGAATAATTTAAGTTATATAATTCCTACAGTTTGGGCCCCCGAATTTTACAAAACCATTACATAACTTCATAGGAATTAAAAGGCATAATAATCTATTTTATTATTTTTACCTGCTATATGAACCAGAAGAACAGGAATATGTATCCAGGGTTTCCTGTAGCCTAATTTTTCAAACTAGAAGGAGGTATAAAAGGAAAGAACAATGGAGCATTTGTACCAAATTGAGGATGTCAGTGAAGCATGAAAATGGAAAATGAATACTGATAAAACATGTAGCTAAACTTTTTCCAGTTAATCTTCCTACCAATGCTGGCAGTAAGAAATGCAACTGAAACCCGCTACTCGTTCTTTGGTGTCCATCCCCCTGCCACCCTTCAAATGCAACTGGATGGTAAAGGGGAAATAATCTACTTCCAAGGGGCAGGTGACCGACACTGCAACACTTCATTCCATTTAGATACAGGCCCCTCGCCTCACTGCACTCATTTTCCTGGAAGACTTTTCTGCGCAGGCATTGCAGAACCAAAACTTCAGCACGTTCCTAAAACTCCAGCCTGCTGTTTATGGAAATATAATGTTGCCTCTTTTTAGCTTTTAAGGTATGATTCTAAACAGCCTTCCCTTTTGTGCCACAGCTGATGGCAGAACACAGAAATAAGCAATAGTTGTAAGAAACACCTGCCAGGTGCTAACAGTAGAACTTTTAGAGAGCTATGAACTTGCTTTACAGAAATGCCGCTGTTCCGTAGCACGTTCTATACCTCGTGGAACTTTGGGATGTGCAGGGAGAACAGGACTGACTTCAATGTTAAATAATTCAGTAATTAATATGTGCTGAACTTCATTCAGTTAGTATGGTCTTTTAGTTAATGATACAAACAGGGTCCAGATTGTGCATTAGAGATAAATGTGTGTGCAATACATACTAAAGGGACTATCCATTCAGAAAATATGACGTTTTCACCATCATGTATGTAATACGCCTGACCACTCTGTTAAAGAAGCAGAGAAAAACAATTAGAAAAACACTATACATAGTGTATATATACTTTCTCTCTCTTTCTTGATTTTGTGAATAACACGCCAGCACGCATACGGTGAATGTACAAAAATGAGCACAGCAAACTGCCTTCATTGGAATTCACTGTGATCTCAAACATGCCTCATACTTTTGGGCAACCTCACGGTGGTTGTAGAGCTAATCATGATTAACCACGGTGTAATGTAGATCAGAGCTTGATTTCACTGCGTCGTGAGCCAACAGAGCATCAAGTTCGTCCTGATGTGCAGGGGACAGAATTCTCTTCATGAGTGCAACTTCCTTGAGAGCTGTGCTCTGGGTGAGGAGTCTGTCCAGCTGTGAGCGCTGGGAACACCTGAGCACCCAGGCGGACCTGGGAGTTCCGACCTGATGTCATTCTAAAGCAGCCGCATGGCTCCCAAGCACTTCGCTAGTGGAGAGCACATGGAGAGAAGTTCAGGCACATCTGTACCTGTTCTCTACCACTATCAGTAAGGCTGGAGCCTCCAGGAGCTGTGAATGCAGCAGCTGCTGCAACACCGGCAGCTCTGTAATGCTTCACAGTCCTTAGACTGTTGTTGCAACTACGACCAGTAGAAGAAAAAGAAAAATCTTTTAAAATTGTCAATTAATTTTGTACTTATCTTTTTGGAATTTTCAAATCCAAAAAATAAACTGGAATGGCTCAGAATGGTTTATCTAAATTTTGTGTTACGCACCTAGAATCAGAATCTGTTTTCAAAAAATAACAACATACAGATTTGTATGATGGTGAATGTATTGACCTGGTTAAAAATAGTGTTTCCTCCAATCAAACAGCAAATTATATATTTTCAAACCAGAAAAATACATCAAAATATTAGCAGAATGTACTTGCATTTGCACTGTCCATGTGCTTCTGGAGCCAGACACAATTTTTGAGAATTTAGCAGGCGACCTTTTGGAGAACCCTTGATCTCAACACATCAAAAATTAAACCTATTTGAGAGCTAAGGCTATTAGGACACAATGTTTATATTGTCTACTTACAGCTACGTAACCTTTCTCAGAGGTGAGAGCCTCCGCAGCCAGTAAGTGAGCTTGTACCAGATTTCCTATGTGAACCCAGTTCATCTGAACTTTGTGATTCCCAAACTTGAAGTTAAATAGTCTGCGCTGGATATTTACCTGTAGAAACAGAAAACACGAAATAACGAAATTATTCCTCCATTATGCAGTATAATCTATTCATTTTGGCTCAGCCTGAACACTTAGAATTTGCTGTATTTGTGAACAATTACAGCACAAGAAATGTATCAAAAGAAAAAAAACAACAAACCAACTAGTTGGTGGTTTTATAAATCAAGGACTGTTGCACTGATATGCAGTGGTAAAATATGGTGACCTTATAATGTTTGGCTGAAATTAAAGTGCATATTTAAACAACAATATTTACATTAAACAATCAGGGATGCAAATCTAGTTCTTCTACCACGGCATTTCAGCCTTGCATTTTTTTCTCTTCACTTGCCATTTTGGCAATGCTCATATCACGCTATTTGTTATCTTGTGTCATACGACCTGTCACCGAGCGTTCACAGCAGTTTTCCTGGAGGAATCATTAAGAACTGTAATCAAGTTACTTCCACTTGTGTTATTCCCTTACGACTACTTGTAGTGTCCTCCAGAGCTGCCTACGTAACACATACGGCTACTCGTGGCAGATGGCGCTGCTCTTCGGGTCCATAGATGCCTGGAGGACGAAGCACACAAGTGCGGAGCTTGTCCCCTCCTTGGAGAGAAAACAAAACGCGATTTGCAGATAGCTTTGATATCAACATATGGCTGATACATACTGTCTGAGTTTTACACTGTCAAAGTAAAGGGTCATTTGGACCATTCTATGTGATTTGTCTTCATCATAACTTGTTTTCATTTCTGTATCAAGTTGAATTCAATAGTAGTGAAAGTCCCTGGCTTAGCAGCCTGAAAACCCGAATCCCTCTGACAACAAAAGAATTTGAACAGGGAGAGGACAAATCAAACTTTCCTATAGACATGTCTCTTGCTTGATTGACTTTTGCTATTTGCTATAGATATCAGTTTAAAACGTGCATATTTGTCCATCATAGTAGACACATGCAGAAGAAGGTCATTCAATTTGCTATATTTAGACACTTGCAGCCCCGTGGCATCACAGAAGAATGAAAGAGGTCTCTTAAACAGAGGCTTTCAAATGAGTTAGAACATTTTAAATCAAAGTGAACACAGCTTTACATGGGAATCAGTGAGCAGACTCCTCTGACTCCTGAGAAGAGGCACAATTGCACCTTTTACGTGGGCAAGTGTAACGGGCAATAGGCATTTGCTCAGTAGTTAATCAAGGATGCTGAAATTGAATCCTCACCTAATTTATGTTTGCCAGCTTTTCAGTTCAGAGAAATCAGTAGGAATAGCAAAATATGCATGTAGAAGCAAATATGAATATTTCCCTTGCCATGTAGAGATGGATTTTTAGCCACAGCCATTAATGCATGTGTGACTTTAGAAGTCCATATGACCCTGATATTGCCAATCTGCTTAAGAAACTGCAATTATTGTTGCCAGACACCTACCAGCTTTTGGGGATTCTGAGAACGACCTGTAGGACAGTGCTTAGAGATTGATATTATCAGAGAAGCTCAAAGTGATATACAGAATGCGAAATAAAAGCACAAATCCTGTATCTATTGAAAAACTGGTAAACTTTTAAGATGATTCAAACAAGGTTAATTTTTTTTTAAATTTTCTCATCTATTGCTCACATATAATCTCGTATCTGTCTGGGTATACACATAAAATTAATCATCCACCAAAGGGAAGAGCAGAAACAAATAAAACCTCATTTAATGTATAGTATTTATTGATAAATGAGTAACCAGAGAATGGAATACCCATTAGCACTACTAATGATTGGAAAAGCCCAAAGCTTTTATACCTACCTTTGAGTAACGTTCCATTGGCAGCAAGAACCATCTGGTCTGCAATTGCCTTTGTTCTAGAGTAATGATTAAATTGCTACAAAGAAAGGTAGAATATGATCAACATTTTAATCACATTATTGCATCTAAGGGCAAACCTATTGTTTCTGTCTGACATTTAAATCTAGCCAGCTTTAGACATCAGCTGAGCAAAACCAAACCAGAAATAACAAGATTTAGCAAATATATACTTTGTTTATGACGAAGAAACTTATCAGACTTACATTTTAGTTGTACAAGTTCAGCTTCAGAGTGAATTCAGGTCCACTAGTATTTACTTAACTCACTTTTTGTGCTGGGTGTATTGAAACAATGAATATCAAGCCAAATGTTCTGGTGGGTCAGGTAACTTTATTTTGAATAAACATCCATTTTGAATTGCAAAAAGTTTTTTAAAACAGTAAGTTGAATATGAAATTAAAAATTCAGAATTTCCTAAAAATGTTTCAATTTCTTATTGAAGCTGTTTGGGAAGTTATAAATAATTATCTCCCAGCTGTACCTTTCACTATTAACTTTAAAAATTGCACCCAAGTATATTTAAACAACAGGATTCCGGACACAGCGTGTGCTGGTTTAGTGATTACTTATCCACATGAGGCTATTTATGGATCTGTCGAATTTCATATTGCCGTCCTTTACATTGAAAAACATACCTAAAAATCCCACCGTGGAAAACTTTTCTACTCTCCGGTGGCTTAATCCACCTGCTCTGCTTTCCTCCATGCCCCACCTCTGCTGCTTGCTGTTACATGATCACCATTAGAAAAAACACATGAGTAGGGCTCAGACACATGCAACTAATTGCAAATTCCTGCAATGCTTTCTCAGAAGCCTGAGGTGCTGTGCGGGCTGGGCACAAAGTCACGTACCCAGCCATGCGTCTCAGGAGGCACCAGCAGAGTGGCAGTCAGTCCTGTCCAGGATTCCTGACACAGGATGTACTTTAAAAGCTATTTAATTTAATTTAACTGCAGGCAGTGTGCTGGGAGCAGGACAGAACAAACAGAGAGTGCCCAGAATGCATCGAGCTTCAAATTGCAGCTAGAAAATATTTCCTAAGCGACCGCAGCAAAGAAGCAAATGCTATTTCAGAGCAGCCCCGAGGTGACCGGAACGACCAATCGGCCTGCCGCAGGAAAGCCAGGGTTGGGAACTTGAAAGAGGCAAAAATGTGTGAGAATAAAGGTGTAGAATTTGATGTTTAACAATCATTCTTCAATACAAAGGCTCACAGGGGTAATAAAATTCACTATTTACATAGTGGATGGTCCCCTGAAAGCCACTCCTCTTAAAACACTACTGTTAAATACCACATTCCACTTTTCTTAGTCAATTTTAGGTATTTTATCATCTCGAATCTGTCAAGTTATAGCAGATTAAAGCCACTATGATTTGAGTATTTCTTCATTGATCGTGGGTCAATTTTTATCAATGAAAAATAATTTCATAGAATTTGATGTGATCTATAGTAAAACAGCTTCTGCACTCAGAACAGCTTTCAGATAATCTGTCCTTCAGAACACAGCAAATGCCACACCATCCCATGAGCAAAGTACCTTCTCCAGTGGAAAATACGGCACCGTTTCTTCATCTCCTTCTTCAATAGGATTCCCTCCAAACACCACATTCACTGTGCTGGTATATATCAGTCTAGGGATATTTCTTTGTTTGCAGACTACAATGGTATACCAAATAAATGATTTTAAAACAAAGAGTAAGAAGCAACATAGAAGCTGGCAGCTTCTCATTTTGAAAACAAACATTACATTTATAGAAAAAGTAATATTTTAATATTAACATAATGTAACATAATATTATATATCGTTCAGCTGGGATTTTTCATCCCAAATATCTGCTGTGTAAATACAGCACATCGTGGTCACCACACAGTTCCATGGATGCCTGTGCACGTAAGGGAATTCATAAAAGGAAATGCGCTCGCTCTCTCAGGTGGGTGACAAAACTGCCTTTGTCTCAGTCTGCTCATAAGTGACAAATGACACGTTAGCAGGGGACGTGCTGCTGGTGTATACGCGGTAGTACAGTAACCACAAATGAAATTAATATTATCTATAAAATGAAGTCTTAATTACGGATTCCATTTGGATGTCCAGATATTTTGTCTAAATTCTGCCGCATTTATGTCATTGCAAACTTGAATAACATAAATTTCCATTTGATTTAACGACACTTGTAAAGTTTAAGTGAATTAATATTCAAAGTCAGGAATTTTTAGATTCTACAGAGCAGTCAGTCCAGTTGGCTCATTGACTCATTTTGAAAATAATGAATGTAATTACTGTGTTGTGAATATTCGGAACACAAGACAATAATATCTATTATTAAAATGTAGATGAACAGGTTCATGCTCTTGCCAAGACTCTTGCTCTGTCGGTAGCCTATGGCAATTTGACTTGACATGTTTCTGCAGGTGCAGAGGTTGGGGTAAGAAGAAGGGAATATGTGCAACCTCTTTCCTCTAACTTCTTTAGGGTTTTACTTGCCTACCACTTCACTCTAATTACTCCTGCTTTTTTTTTTTTCAGTAATAATCCACAGGCAGCATGAAAATGGGTCTAAATTAAAAATGCTTTTGCCATTTTAATTTGTCATTTGGCTTTGGAGGGAAAGGCAAAGAGAAAGTAGCTTTGCTGTTTACTATACACTTTGAAATGTTCTTTCTAGAACTGAATATACAGAAAGAAATCCACTAACGTTTTCCAGAGACAGTTGTTAAATCTCCATGTGTAATAAAAAGAGATCCCATTTACATAGATCATCAGAAGGTAGATAAATGGGATAAAGTAATAGCTAAATATACTTCACACATCTATGGCTCCTGTTACCTAACGTTTAAAACACAACAAATAGTACAATATGTCTCATGTCATTTCTACTTCTCCATTACAGAGTAAAGGGAAAAAAATAACGAGTCCCTGAAGCAGAGGTTAAGTCGGGCTGTTGAGGAACGAAGCCCAGGTTGAGAACCAATGGCAAATCTCCTATCAGTTTTATTGGGACCTGCACAACTACCTTTACATCATGCTCTGAAAGGAGGGAGAAAAGAGCCTCATTTTACTGCCAAATGAACACAGGAAACATCCAATGAGAAGGTTTTTCATTCATGGTTTGGATCAGATGCAAAAAAAAAGAAAAAATCTAGGTACATACCATCAATGATTATTTTTGTGCCTCCAACATTTATGGATTCAATCTGGTCTTTCTTTTGAAGCTAGAAATAGAGTTTGCACAATATCTAATTAATTGAACAAGTCACATTCATCATACTACTGTTACAATTGCTAGATCTAGAACAGCTGCGGCCCTTTTGTGACGTGTTAGTCCCTCTGACATACACTGATTTCTAGCAGTTCTCATTTTGATTGTCTTGTTCAGTGTCTGAATAAAGTTGAAAAATGAAAGATAAAATGCATCTGAAAGGAAATTATAACGCTTTGATTTTTTTTGTTGCACTCTAGATAATCCATGATATAGAAACAGGAATTACAGGCAGGGGTTATGCTCCCTGAGAGGTTCCACAAATTCTTGTTCCAGTGGAAACCTGTCCTGTTCCTATAAATAAATTAGAAGTTTCATGACTTTTTTGATAACACACTGTGAATATCATTGTTATTTAGCATAACTATATTGAGTTGCTGGTTTGGTTCCTCATGGCTATGAGTTCCCAAGAAGAAAATGTATCAGCATTAGTTTTACAGCAATATTGTCACATTTCTTCAGATCAGAGAAAAAGGATTTGCCTCCTTATCCAAGATCTTCAATCTGTCATCTCATTTTTCTAGAGTATTTTGTGTAGTACCTTAGTTTCATACTTTGACATTTATTATTTAAGGAATACCTCTCTTGTTGCCTGCGTGGATGACTTGACCTTTATAACTAACTTCTGTCTGACATAAATATCATATAATTACGTTCTTTGCTACATACTGACAAATTTTTGCTTTCACAAGAATAAAGAAAGTGTTAGGAAAGTTGTACTTGCTTGTTCTAATCCTGACATTCCACATGCAGCCACATGAAAAACACAGTCAACTCCTTCACATGCTTTGAACACTGCATCGTAATCCCTCACATCACCCTGTAAAATGAGAAAGTAATGGATTTTGACTGATTAACTACAGTTATTAATGAAAATCTAAAGTAATTCTGATATATTTTTCACAGTACTTAACTAGCATTAAATAAAACATTAGAAACATTAAAAAAGCTGTAAGAATTTTGTTAGTATTGTGTTGCAAAACAAATGACTCTTGTTAGCTTAAATTATAATGCGTATTTTCACACTTAGTCCAGCAGCCTGGCAAAACTTGTTTTTCTAGAATGGGAGCAGCATTCGCTGGAGGGCTGGAGAATCAAGCCCCAAGGACAATAAATCACAGCAGGAAGGGTTCAGCTGTTTGCCATCATATCATCAAATCAGGGAACCCCTGATCTCTCGGTGCCTTAAGATCTGACTTGTGCAACCTGGACAAATGTGTCTTTGCCCATCTAAGGTTTATTTTAGGTGCACTGAATGACAAATTTAGTTACAGTTTTGTACAAGATTAAACAAGAGTACACACTATAAGCATTTAGTATTGTCTTAGTATACATTAGTGTCTGATAATCACATTATATGAAGTGCTATATAGTACTGAACACTGTACTGTATTAAATACACACACACTATATCTAGTATCAAGTGCTCTGCTGTGTTTCAAATATTGTGGTTTTGTATACCAGGTAATACTGTATGAATAATTCTCCACATACATGCAGGTGTCAATAGAAGTACACTACCTTTTTATCCAGACTTATGATATTTCAAAATATTATATGTTATTTAATGTACTGTAATGAAATTGATACAATAATCACAAAATACACTGTGCGTAGCTAGAACTTGTGCAAGATGTGCACAAAGTGCTGGTGCCCCCTGTGCACCCAGACCCCAAACCCGAGTGTGTGAAGCAGTCAGGAGGAGCTGGTGCTCCCCACATCAGGGCACAGGGGATGGTGTCCTCCACAGGTGGCTGTGAGCTCTTAAAAATTGGAGGTCTCTTTCCTTTCTCTTCTTTTACAGACATAATAAATTCCTTAAATTATTAAGAATCAAACATATGAAGACCCTGGGAAGCGCAAGAACAGGGCAAGATACGCTACACTTTCCCCTAGAATACTCTTCCAGTCTCCAAGTATTTGAATTCAGAAGATTTCTTGAGCCTAATTCAGCTCACCTAGTAATCTTCAACGGAAGTAAATTTTTGGCGAGGCTTTGTACGTGCCTTTTACCTACTGCATGAAAAAACAAACGCTTTCTGTTCGTATTGAAGTGACTCCTCCCCATTTCACCTGATGGCCCTTCCTTCTTGTATTGGAAAGGTCAGTGAACGGTGGATCCCCACCCGTCTCAGGGCTACTCGCAGTTTGCGGAGCTCTCCTGCTCCCACATCATCTCTTGCCCAGACTGAACGTCCCAGTTTCCTCAATCGTTCTCTGTACGGCAGTCATTCTACCTTTGTGATCATCTCTATTGCGCTGTCTTCTCACCTTTGTACTCCAAATAATTTCGCTGAGCACTAAACTTTGTCACGCCATTGCTCACTCCTTCACCTGGGCGATCTACAAACGTGTTGAATGGCACCTCCCAACACAGGACTCCAGAACATCAGCAGTGCCATTGAGAGAACTGATCGCTTGGACTCTGTTTGCTGTCTCTTCATCAGTTCCTTATGCATGTGGGGATATTTTCCCCTGACTTCTTATTATCCTTAAAGGCCTTTCAGTAAATGCCTTAACAAAAAATCCTTAAGAGGAAGCCTTGCTAGTGTGCATAAAAGTATTGTAACTTCATTTCACTGCCGTTAAATATGTAACTTCACCATACCTTGACAAAATGTGCTCCACTTGGAAGTTCCCATTTAGGTTTCCGCACATCAAACAGAACAACGGCGATTCCTGACCTAACCAGAGCACATCCCAGGTGATACCCCAGGTAGCCCCCACCGCCGGTCACCACTGTCCTCCTGCTCCCGTTGCCCGGGGCCCCGGCACGCTCTGGGAGGTTGCTCTCACACGTTTGCCTGCTGTGGAGCTCTTCTGTAGATCCTTCTTGCATCACGACTGCAAAACATAAGATCTTCTTAAAATTCCCATGATCTGGGTAATTTTAGTAAATTTCATGTTACAATCGTCCTTTC
The DNA here is from genome assembly GCA_013399365.1 of Pampusana beccarii. Taxonomy (NCBI): domain Eukaryota; kingdom Metazoa; phylum Chordata; class Aves; order Columbiformes; family Columbidae; genus Pampusana; species Pampusana beccarii. Next base: position 295,460 of record VWYH01005742.1, read on the forward strand.
GTGACTATACTGCTTTTTTTTATACATTTTTATTACCTTAACATGTTTAAAATGTATAAATTCATCATTTTGCTGACAGTATTTCTATTATCTTCCAAGATTTAGTCTGTTTCTCATACCCACAAGTTTCATGTTATATAGAAATGAAAAGAAACTGCAGGATTTGAGAGACATTATAATTACCTTGCCTTAACAGGTACAATTACATTTTTTAATGCTTGGTATATCAAACATTTTATCCCTGAAAACTCACTGACTTCTCACACATTAATGCCAAGCAGATGTTACCCTACTTGTCAGGAAAAAAAAATAGACAAGGAATATAAGAAAGGATTGATTCTGCTTTTAAAATACACTTTGTTTCACATTTGTGTGACAGTTCTTCACTACTAAGAAAATTTTGTTACCATTTTAAACTTTTCTGGTTACATACTAAATAAATTTAATTTTCTGTCCAGTTCTTACTAACTTTTCTCTATATTCTGGTCACTGCATTCATATACAGCTCACCTGACAAGGCACAGAAGGGATCAACCATCTGCCCTGCGGGTTCATCCACTTGGGAAACTGATTAGAATATCATTGTGCGACAAGCAATTCCACAGAGTTACCCATCTGTGTGCTTTGTTCTGTATTACAAGTGAGTTTATTCTACAATAATCACTTTAGAAATTTACTCATACTCTGCAATTAGAACTACTGCTATTCCAGATCCCAATATACTCCAATAAATTAGTCCAGTTAATTTCCCCACATAGACAGCCCCTCCCAGGGTGTTTGCACATCAGGATCTAGGCTCTTATGTCCCCAAATAAAAATCCAGAATAAAAACATCTGAATTAAGTCATTATAAAGTGGAAGCCAAACTGGGTGCCTGTCCGTCTAATCTAGTAATATAGACTAAATTCCTGCAGATTCTGATGGTTGTCTTCTCATGTCCACCTGCATATGCATCACATAACACAGCAGAAAATACAAGCTCCTTCTGTTTAAAAATACCCTGACATTTCCAAACTGAAAAGTAATTCATATCTCTAAACAAAATTTTATATTAGAACCAATATAATAATACTAAACCAAATACGCTTCTCCTGTTCAATCAATGAAATTTAAATTTGCATCTCTAGATTATGCTTTGAAGTAGTTTTAAGCCATATCAAATTATTTTGCCTTGTCTTTTGTGAAAATTCAACTTTTTATACACTGTAAGAACTAAGGTCAAGCTTGTCATATATGCCATAAAAAGACATTTGAACAACAGTATGTATTTATATTCTAAGTAAGCTGGAGGTTGTATCAAGAAGTTTGAAGATTTTGCCAGAAATCTCTTTCTTAAAAAGCACTAACAACATTAACATATTAATCTGCTTCATGGAATTAGAAAATTATTATCAAATTTTGAATGTAAACAATTTCCTGTAAGAAAACACTTCTTTCGAGAATCAATAACTTTCTTGTTTCTCTAAATTTATAAGAACTATTCTGAGTTATTAAAGTATTCTGCATGATGAGCATCGTTACACCTTACGCGGTGCACACAGCGTGAGTCGTTCTCAGCTCCCCTACTGTCATTTCGAATAGAAACGCAGAAATAACTTCCCACAAAAAGTTACAGCCAAACAGTTCAGGGTGTTAAAAACAGCTAAAGAAGTCATCAGTACCCTGGGTAGGATCCGGGGTGTGAGCGCTGTCCCAGGCCTTCCCGTCCCACTGAGATGCTGAGACTTCTCTTTGCCGGCAGGAACTGACACGAGGGCATCGGCTGCTCGCAGACGGACAGACAGACGTTCACGTGTGCTCAGCCCTTGTGCTGTTCCTGCTCCCTCGGAGCTGGTGGCTGGGCTAGGAGCCAAAAAAGGGCAGGGCTTAATGTCTATATAATTTATGTTCCTTTTCAGGAAAAACAAAATACATTCTTCACATCAGACCCTTCTAAATCGGATGGTATCTCTGACTGTTACCTGATAAAAGTATTGATAAGACACCAGGCAACACAAATATACTATTGGTATCATCATTCTGTAGACAAATTGTACTGGATTACTCAAATGTCTCCCATGGTGTTTTTTAAAAGTACAGAGGAGCAGGTTCTTTACTAAAGAAAAATAGGAAAGGAATTCTTAACATTAATGTTTAGAAGTGAACCCCTCTCTCAGATGTGTGAAACTTCGGTAGGATACTTCTCATCTAGCAGCAGAGTGAATGGAAATACTTTCTTCTACCGACACTTTTCAATCTAAATTTGGATAAAGAGAAGAAACAAAAATCTTGTTTGGCACTGGTACTTTGCACTCCCATCCTGACTTTTTTATCTTCATCCCCAACGCAATTATGAATTTGCAAAGAGGCTTAACCGTGTGCACAAGGGTTGTTCTCCAGCTTCCGAGAGAAATGAAGTACAGGCAGCAAACTAACTGGTACGCAACAGAACAGGGAAAGGTGATTTACTATTAAATAATGCATTTTAAACGAATAATGAACTAAATGATTAATACTTACGGAAGTTCTCCGATCCTAAGATTTTAAATCGCTCTTAAAACACACATCCATTTGTGAATTAAACAATGGGAAATCAAAGCCAACATTTTAAAATGGGTGTGTCTAAAATTAGGTCTCAAGGCAGCAGTTAAGATGCTAAAGAAACACTCCCAAGCCTAAATATAAATGACTACAATTTTAAATGTTGGCACGTTAGACATATCTCAAGTTCATAGGTGACTCTGCAATTAAAATGTAATTCAACGTTCACGTGCTGACAAGAACTCAAACTGACACCTAGGCAAACGTACTTTAGCACAACTTCTATGTATTTAAGCCCCTGTAGTCTGCGTTAGAACTAGAATCTTGGAACCTGTCAAGATAACCTGCACTTCTCAGATTGCTGGATGAGTGACAAACTCAGCTCAGGGTAAAAAAAACCAAAACAAGAATACCAATTTTGAGCCTTTGAGCCGTCCACAGCACTGGTCGCCTTCACCATTTAATCCAAGGGAGAAAGCGGCTGTTCTGTCCCGGGACCACTCCAGAGCTCCTCCACAAACCAAAGCAGCCGCTCAGCTTATTCAGCATTTCAGTCCCTCATTGCTCAGTGAAAATCAACACGCAGTGTTTTAACTTGGCCTTGGGTTCCACCTTAGCCAGGAGGAGACGCCTCAGAAGAGTTTTCAGAACTGGTATTTTGTACCTTTTCCGCTACTTTTATTCTCATATCTTTAATGAAGAGGGGTGGCCATATTTTATTCACTGTATCCTACTAAATCTTTTTGACAGAAGCAGAAGCCGAAGTTACAACATGAAAAGCCGCTGCATTTTTAACCTTGCTTTTGGCCTTGAATCACAACTCCATACTGCCTTTTTCTCCTTTTTCTCCTATAACCACTCACAGTTCAGGTAGGCACACAGAAATAAACAAAAATCCAGTACGTCTAGCAGATAACTGTATAAACTACAATGGCAAAGTGTCAGAGAGTTTGCCTGTACATTTCTATGGAGAAGGTCCACATTTCTGAAAGGTTACGCTGGCTTATCAACATGTTACTCAGATCCAGACTGTAAAGCAAAGTTGAAATAAAATTGCAGAGTTTCAGAGAGGAAGCCAGTGTGCTCACACCCGCTGATTTCAGATCACACGCTGACAGATCCACTGATAAATCTGAATTGAGTCAGAGCAAGCAGGACTGCAGCATAAGAAAGACAAGACACTATGTGTCTCCAGCGTCCAAAGGAACACTCGTGTCCCCGTGCTGGTTCTGTGGGCACCAGTGCTGGGTATGGGACCACAGACAGGTGTTGGATCATGGCCCAGGAGACATACTGGGGGAGACTGGGGCTCTGTCCCTTCCTCAGCAGGTCCATCTGCGTTTCCAGGCCACTGAACGGGAGCGATGCTCCAGCTGTGAGGCGACAGGAACCTGAATGAGAGTTTCTAATTGTGCGGAAGATACTAGGCAAAAAGGAGCCTTCAACAAAGACGTACCCAAAGCATGAAGAGCCACACAGAGGTCTGAGTTAAACAGCAGCCGGATGCTTGGCCTGAGTCACAGGCCGGATGGGATGTTCTGCGCCCAAGGGCAGAACAGCAGAGAAGTTTTAAGAGCCTCAGCTCTCTCTCAAAGCCACTTCAAGGATAAGATTTTGGTGAAATACCTGCAGCGTAAAAATATCCTCTCTTCACCTATTAAAAATCCTGTATCTAAGCCCTAAATCAGTAGAGCTGTCCAGGCTCCCCACGTGTTTGAACACCTCCTCGTGCACTTGTTCACATCCCAGTCGCAGGTACTGACACAACCACATGAACTCAGAGCGGCGCGACTCGTCTGGTCAGCGTACCAGAGTGCTGATCCTCTCTGCAACCCAAGTCTAGACAGATCTGCTGCAGGGTGTAAGGACTTTTGACTAAAGGTACTTGGCTCTTTGTGACTACAAAACCAATCACCCTCCTAACAAGGACTGAGTCTGAAACAACAGAGTTGAGAGATGTGAAATGACAATGGTGAGGTATTCACATGTTAAGTGAGAGAGGACAGAAAATGTCAAAAAGCATTTAAAACAGAAGGTACTGCAATGTTAATGGAAAAGAGGAAAAGAATGGAACCCTCCTCTAAACATCACACCTTTCTGTGCCTAGAATTTTTGCTTCAAAAAGAGAATTAATGGGACCTTGCTTTTCCAGAATCTGAATTCTGGAAAGGAAACTTAAGAATATTTATTTTTCATAAAATCAAATACTAAACATCGGTACATATAAAATATTTCTACAGAGTGAAGTCATCCTTAAAAATGGTTCCCAACACAATATTAATGCAACAACAGGTGTAATTTAATACTCCAAATATGCATAATTCAAATGCAACATTAAATGCTTTATGATCATACAAGGTTCTTCACATTCCTTGCTACGTTTCTAGAAAAGCAAGAAACGGAGATAAAGCAACTTACCCATGTCACGCTGTAAGTCCACACCAGAGAGAAAAGACGATACAGATCTTTATTCCTGTGATTGGACAAAAGGTGTATTTTTGATGTCTAAGACGGCAAAAGAACCATTGCATACCAGGACTAAGTTAAGATCCTTTGGGCAGGAAGGTCCCTCTGATTGCTGGTTCGGCAAAGATATTCAGCATTTCAATTCAGTAGCTTGTCTTTTGTGAAGACATTTTGTCTGTCTAGCAACGCAATTATACACTTCTGTATGATGTAATAGTAACAGAAGAAAGATACAAATATACATTTAGTAGAGATGATATTATGCTTTTTCTGTTTTTCTCATGTCCTGTCATCTGTTAATGGCTTTTGCATTTTAATACTATCAGATATAGTGTTTCTAAACCAAATAATACCTAGTAATGTAAATGTGTGCTTCCTTCTAAAAAATAAAGTCTTAAAAATCAAGCTTTTCCACTATATTCTTCAGACAGCTAGTTGCAAAGCTAAGAGATCATATTCTTCTTCAATCCATCAGTTCCTCATTAACATACAAAAACATTCTTACTCTATTCCTTCCTTTTTCCTGTGGCCTTGTGTATTTATTTGTGTTACAATTCTGCATATTTCACCGTTTCCTCATGGAAGGAATGAAGCATACGGAAGTACTTCAAAGCACAGCCTTGGAATGTGTCCTATAAAATGTTTTTCAAATGACGCTGTTCTCATTTACTTTTCGTTCCCGGTTGCTTTGCATGCTACACAGATTGATTTACCGGTCCAATGAAATAAGTGTAAGACTGCATGGCCAAATCAGGTGGAATTACCGGAAGAAACAGCCACTTCTAATAGCAAGAATGAACATGCTCTTTATCAGCTCCTACGTCTTGTTAGAAAAAGAGACAGTTCATGCAGTATTTGAAGGGACGGAATACAAATACATCATAAATAAAAACAGTGCATTAACTTGTACTGAATATTTCTGGAGGTGGATTTTCCCTTCTTCTCTTTCGACTATTCAGAAATCAAACATCTAATAAGCATCTGTTTGAGATGGTCTCACAGAGGACTGAAGTTCAATGGAAAAGTATCCTACACACATCTAAACGGTTCAGATGTGTTAAAATGATTCCATGAAAATTCTTGTGACATATTAACAAGTTTGGGTGCCTCAAGTCTTGGGACTTTGTGGTTATTAATACAAATGTAGATACACAGTAATAGTAGATAACACGCTTATAAAGCACAGAGAAATTGTTGCTGGACTGAATTCTAAAGGGCGCAGCACAACACACACAAATTGCCGTTAAGTTCTTTAGACACAGCACAAACTTCCTGGGGCTGAGTCATATCCAGGCATATTTAGATGGAGTAATTTGTCATCACCCCAAGCTGTCCCACCCTTCCGAAGGCTGTTGTCCCCTGAAGGAGGTACAGCGGAACCACACGCGAAGCAGCTCCTGACCTGCCAGTCCACACTGAGGTTTGTGAACAGCCGCCCCAGTTAAGTGCAGCACGGCAGCTGCAACTCGACTGGAAATGATGGCAACACGTGAACTGTTCACATGGAAGTTCCCCACTCCTGCTGCAAACCCAGCGCTCTTCTGATGGGGTCAGAACATGCGCTTCAAGGTACCAACTGTTTTTTGTCTTTCATTCATTGCATGCAAATCAACATATTCAGTGAGGCATGGCAATGACATGAGGTACAAGCTGGCAGAAAAATATAAATATTTGTCAATTACAAAACTCCTATTTTATTACGTCTTGAACATAGTGAATTGCATGGCAGGAAATATAAAGCAGGAAAGGAAATGACATACACATGACAAACCAACACAGAAAACTCATTAACACAGCACTCAATTAATCAGGTCATCATAGCTGAACTGCGTCCTTAAAATGCCTTCCTGACTAAGTAGTGCTCAGATTGATGGGAGGACGTAGGACAAGAGTTTCCAGGTAGGTAGGCAGGAGACAGAAACTATATTTTAAGGGAAAGAGCTGCTTGGAATAGAGAGGACTGAGCAGCCTGTGAGACAACAAAGCTCCAGCAGCGCAGAGAGAGGCTGCACAGCCTGAGAGCACCTACAGAAGTGAAGCTGGATGGGATGCAATGGCTAAAGACCGTAACACCCGACTATTTTATGGCTTCTGTGGTTATACAAATTCTAATGTCAACATTTATTCCCTACTTTTACGTTGCATTTTTCTTGAACACGAGACTTAGAAACCCTTAGCCGACACCAGCAGCAAAGAGAAGGCTTCTGAATTCCTAGCGCCTACTTTAAGCGTGCTCAAGAGAACCCGAGAAACTTGCTACACTCTGCCCACAGAAACAACCAATCTAAACCAAAACAAACAGCTGAGGGATGAGTATTAGTGCAGGCTGCCATGACCTAAGGATTACACAGGTCCACTGACAACCAGTCTACAGACACACTGTGTAAATGGAATTGTTTTTAATGAGTAAAATATCTGAACACCAAGTACCATAGAGAAAAAAAAAAGCTGTAAATGGAAAGTGTGACAGATTGCAATCTAACACAACACACTGAAATATTCTGATGCTTTTCCACGTTTGCAAAATCGGACATGTGCATTACTATCCTATTTCACAAAAAGTCTACGATATCATTTAACATACATGCACAAGTATATTTCTTCTTAAGTTTCTTTTAAAGTACCTTCATAAAAAATATCAGAATCTATGCTACACTACCATGACATTTCTTAAATCCTCCAAGGAATAAATAAGGATCTCTTTTTGGGAATACAGGAACTTCATCCCTTCTACCTGGATTTACTGTTTCAACATTTCCATAACTACAAATACACTCATTTTATCAGTGATAACCACCTAATATTTATATATACTGAATAAGTATCTGAATTCTGCAGTCTGAGTTCATTTTCATTAAATATTACATATATTAAACACCTGAGATGAATTCCTAACCCTCTGAAAGATAACAGTAAACATCCACAAAATCCAAGTGAGCTCCCTTGCAGAGATCCTCATTAAAAAAATGTATATTTCAAATAATCGACTGGAAAAATGTATGCTTCATTACCTCAGTTAACTTAAACTGCATTTTCTTATATGGTATTGGAAAACATATTTTTAATCTTTCTAGGACAGGAAACATGTAAGAACTTAACAGAATTGCTTAGAAGACCAGCAGTGTCTGGATGTGCAAACACAACCAGGCTTTATCAGCAACAAGGTATCACTTGTTTGCACCTCTGATGATTTCTGAATCATCAACTCTGTAGCCTTCTCTACCGGCAATACAAAAAGCAAAGAGTCAAAATCATTATTAGCAAACTTCTTTTAACAAAAACATTCATTCCAAGCTTTGTTTTCTGCACTAAGGTTATTTCTTAGACTTCCTACACAAAAAGAATTCTCTTTCTAGTACCACAGCCACCTGTCCCATTTATTAGGGATAATGAGCACCAGCAAAGAAGCTCAAACCACTGCCAAAAAAGAAATCTTATCTTGGACATACCACCAACGGATTGAAGCAATTATTAGTGTGCTGCAGCAGCAGAGAAGCAAAAATTGTGATCCCGTATGGCTACTAATTATATTAGAAATACATTACACTTCTAAAATTTGTATTAACTATATTGAAAAATATCCTCTACTCATGTTTAAAGTTTGGAGAGTTCAGGGCTTGATTTACTTCGAGTCCTGCACAGTCTGCAAGTGGAATAAGTCAATAGCATTTATCATCTGTAAATTCTTCTCTTGCCAGCAGGTCAGAGACAACAAAGAATGCATCTTGCCTCCTTCCACTTGAAGCTGGAAGCTTTAAGCACACTCCGAAAAGCAGCAGACTAGTGGTACCACTCCAAACTTCTTCAGCGCATTTTCTTAATCTAAAATTTAATCCTACAAGTCAAGCACATGAATAGTTTTTTTAAATACAATTCAAAACATATAAGCTACATAGACTTACCATCGGCCTTGACAAAACGGTCTTGGAAAAACAATATAAATTGATTAACTTCCCATTTTCCTTACTTACATGTTTAATTATGTATGTGTTTAATGCTGTGTACTTTCTGAAGTACATTAACAGGAATTCCTTCCTATACACTCCACAAACAACACAGTTTACCCTGGGAAGGCTGAAAGACAGAGATGCTTGTGGAACACCAGCCTCTGCCTACACATGCCTGTGACAACCTTGTTGCTGCTACAGGACAGTTATGTATGTTTCCTCTCCAAGAATCTCTCTTTCAGTGATCAGCCCTTATATGCTGAATTCTGCACATACTTGACCAGGCTCCAGGTTCCATTCTCCATGAAGCAAACATTCAAAACAAGCAGCTCTGACAGGAATTTTTTTCTTTTTTTTCCTCTTCGAATGGCTGAGCAATGTTTGTAAACCAAAATACAAACTACAGCTATAGAAACAAGAATTTAAGAAATAGTCTCACTATGTATCTGCTTTACCCAGTTCCTCAATGAATACCATGGCAGTCCTAAGCTCTCTAGTGCAGCACTCTCTGTAGTTGTCTGCATGTCCGCTTTGTCCCTCAAACAGCTCTGTGACAAATACTTCTGTCTTATTTAGCCCTAAAAAAGCAATTTATCTTTTCCTGTAATTCTTACTTTGCCAATTTAAAAGCAGCATGTTGGCTCTGTGAGAGGTTGAGTTTGTCCAGCTGCCTCTCCTACAACTTTCTAATGACAGTCCAGTGTTTGCTGAGGCTGGCTTTAATTTTAGTGGGGTCTTTTTTCAGTCAGCCTTGCCCATTTAACTGATAAATCATGCAACTCATGTAGCAATTATTATTATAGCCATTACATCTGGTCCTAACACTCCTAACGTCCTTAGCTGTTTGCTCTTAGAAAGAGCCAAACCATTAATAACTACAAGTGCACATCTGCCTTGCTCCTTTCACCCCAGACATAGTTTATTTGAACTGCTCTTTGTATATATTAGGTTATACTGTGGACTAGCTCAGCTAAGAATTAAAATTGTTACAAGTGTTTTCAACTTTGAAAAAAGTCACTGCTGGAAATTAATACATTTTACATTAGACTTATGAAATATTATTCTTCTTCTGAAATACATGAACTATATATAAACTTTGATCTATTTATAGCACCTATTTACCTGAGCACTTTTGTTACAGCCAGACTTGTCCTTTTGGTCTATATTCCATTTTTGCAGTAATAACCTGTTGGAAAGAAAACCAAACAAAAAAAAATTACAGCAGCTTTTAACAGAGACATAGACTAGCTGTGTATCTCTGTTTGGCCATGTGTGACAGAAAACCTTTCCACTGAGGAGGTATAATGCATTTTAAAGCTCTTTGCGAGTACTTTTGCCTACTGTTACTATTGAAATGGCAGTTCTTGGTTCTGGGTTGGCAATTAGGAAGTGCAACGATGAAGAGACATAAGGATCAATACAATTCAACTGCTCTTCACTCCAGTTGTAGGCAGGTCCAAAGCGAGCTCCAGATGACCCCAGCAGCAGCAGGGAACATGTGCCACTCAGCCAGGGCAGTCCCCAAGGCACAGACAGCACGCGGTGCCACAGGCTCCGCTGCTGCCAGGAACTCATTCAGCTCATCTGGAGTTCGCTGGGACACCTCTGCCTGGTGTCACGTTGTGTGGTTATCTGACATATAACCGTTAAAAGGAAAAAGAAACTTCATGCTGAGAGGGGATGCTGAGGAGAAGATGAAGAAAGGGAGACAAACCTGAAGAGTGTTGGCAGAAAATTCATATTCTATGAAGCGAAAAGGAGGCTGAAAATTAAAGAAGGGGGGAAGACGCACGACAAATTCTGGTGGGCCCAAGACTTAATAGGGAAAGGAAAAAGACTAAGAGTCAAATTATTTAGGAAAGCAGAAAAAGACTGAGATTGAGAGAATGACTTTGTCAGATTCTTCAGTAAATCAGAAAATATAAGAAGAGTGAAGAGGAAGGCTTAGGGAATCTTCCCAGAAAAAGGCTAATAGAAACTTTACAGATCTTTAGAGGCAAAAAGAAAGGGAGATTGATGGCAACTTGAAAAGTAAATGGGATTGTTTGGTAACAGAGGAAAGATCTCACATTATACCACGCAGAGGACACAATTCTAGCAGACAGAGAATGGATGATGATGCAGTTAGAGAAGTCAGGATGAGGTAGGATAGAAGGAGCCCATACAGATTTTGGAAAATAAAAGTTATTTGCATTTCTGAGTAAGAAGTCATACTAAAGGAAGAGGTACTAAAGAGACCATTGCATCACAAGAGTCAATTTTCTCTTTTAATAATATACACAAAGAGAAATTAATTGCATTGGCAGACAACAGAACTCAGCAAGGAGAAGAACAACTTAATGTAATTTCGCTCTGAGATGAGAAATGGAGGGACAACTGAGAGAAAACAACATCCTTGAAGTTTACAACACACTGTAAGAAGTTGCTCAGATCCTTTACTACAATGGCAACTAATTGTTAAGACTTTAAAACTAAATCCCTCTGAAGCAGATGGTACAAGAAAAGAAACAGCAATTATTTTTTAAATAGCAGACACTGGAAATCAGACATTCTTGTCTTCCTTCCATGAAACAAAAAAGCAATTATTGAAGATTCTTCATAAATACTCACCTCAAAGATTTTGCCTGCTTTAAGAAACCCCTAGCTTTTGTCACTTCTTGAGCAAGTTTCTTTAAATCATCTCCTTCAAAGTAAGGGAAAACTGGATCCTGAAAATAGAATTAATATATTCTACTTTAACTTGCATCTATTTATTATTTACAATTTCTATCAACTTAATTAACTGAGACTAAACTCTAAATCTCCCAATTCCTACCTACTTGCAGAGAAGGTCTTGGTCTTACAAGGGAAGATGATTGAATATGGTTCTGTTCACTAACATATTGAGCTCTGGATTGAATATGGTTCTGTTCACTAACATATTTTTCTGCTGGGCAATCCCTAAGGTCTCCTGCTGGAGCATTAAGGTGCTTGACACTGTATAAGGATTTTACATTTACATACATGAAATACAAGAAGATAAGAACACACAGTAGAAGCTAAAGTTAGCTTAAAAACCACAGTGTCCAGATATGAGATTTTTTTTTGCTTCTCTTTCAAAAACGATATTGCATTGTATACTTCTTTCTTGGGTTGGGCCACTCGGCCAAGGCAGCTAGCAGAGAGGCAAAGCCAGATACTGATCTCCTTTTATTTTCAATGTGAAGCATCTAAGGAGCCCTATATTAATTTTTCTCATTACTTTTCTTCTTTAAATGTAGTTTGACTACTGATGAACAACTAAGTTGAAATGAAACAAAACCAAACACAACAAAACTGAACTATTTAACATACATCTTCATCATCAAGCCCCTCTGTCAACATTCTGTGTGCTGCTAATTGTCCATCCACATCTCCAAACCCGCAATGGTAGCGCCCTCCTGTTTGGGAAGCAAGCTTCTTCAGAAATTCATTAGCTCCTCTGTTAACAACAAAGCAGTAAGTTACTTATGAAAATTATTTATCTGAAAGCAACAACAATAGAAAAATAATTTCAAGGAATTCCTCAAAAATATTACATCAAAACAAACAGTCCGGAGGATGTGATTATAAACTTCTGTTAGCAATTGATGATCAGAAACAAGAATGAAGAATGTAACACTGCTTAGCTGTCATAACCTCCAAAGCCAGGCTATTTTTGGACAAGAGGTTCAGTATAGCAATAATACCCAAAGAAGCAACTAAACCAAGAAGCCCAGAAGCCACGCTGGCAGGTAAAGGGCAGTAATATTTTACATAGGCGAAGGAAACCACAAGCAGAGAAATTTCATAAAGAGAAAGAACATTTTGTGCATGTCCCATATTTTATTCTCTTGCCTAAGCATCTATTAATTGCCATTGCCCAACAAGAACCATTGGGATAACTTGTACAGTTGTTACTATATTCTTGTTGCAAGTATGCCAAATCACACACTCGTACTGCTATTTCTGCATCGCTTGAGAGTCCTGTCTCCCATGCACTAGCATTGCAAAGTCGAAAATAGTCACACATCCATTAATTTCAAGCAAGCTGCAAGGATTGATTCCATTCTAGAACTGGACGCTAAAATCTCCACAAGTAACTAGGAGATTTCTTCAAAAGGAAGCAGCAGATTTTTTTTCAGAGTAACTCGTAGTCAGAAGTGACATCTTTCTCCCTTATTATCAGATTGTCTTAACATAGTTATTGCCTACTGACCAGTCACCCAAATTATATGCAAATAAATTAACTCAAAAATACTCATAAATAAAGACTTATCATAAATACTTAAAGTTGGCTTTTTCAACTTAGGACCAATAATTCTATCTACTAAGAAGTCTACTACTTCTCCTCTTGATGGCTTGTAAAATGACATCCAAAGTGTCATATTTCGAGGGGTTTAGCTCTGAGGTCTACGAGCTACCACAGCAGTAGCTTTGGAGCAGTAACAGAATTTTGAAGCAAATCCTCCAATTATTTTTGTCTGCCATGTATTGGTTTGGCTCTCACAGCAGCTCTGCTGTGTGCAAACTGTATTAATTTAGCAGGAGCCTAGTCTAGAAACTCTAGTCTATTATACATATGCTCTCAACATTTTATCAGGTATTAGTGTGGTTATACGACCACAACATTCTCCAGCATACACCTAGCAGACATGCCCACGGATGACTCCTGAACCACCCGGAGCTCTGCAAACACCCTGAAGCTCTAATGAATGGTCCAACCCTCATCGTGCCCTATTTTCTCATTGCTATCATCTGAAGAGCTGGTGGCCTGTTTGGCCATCTGTACCCTGCGTCGCACAGCCACAGCCATGAATGAGAATCTGGAGGAGCACATACTTTTGGATATTGTCCCATGATATCCAACATTGGACAACACAAAGACGCCTGAGATATCCAAAGATAATATCTTTATCCCACATGCCCCCACGGCGCACATTACCACTTTCCTAGTGCTGATTCCAGTCCAGGTCAGTGTATTAACTTTTTATGCCTCTGTAGGGATGTGTGACTAGAGACAGGACTACGGGAATCAGCTCAGTGCTGCAGACTAGTGATGAGATCGCTTCTCTGGGTGTGAAGACAAGTCTCTCAAGGACATGAGCTGTAGGAAACGTAGGCAAACAGGCAATTCCCTGTGCCAGAGCAGCCCTCCCAGTGCATGTGGGCACACATCAATGTCTGGCTCAATCCTGGTGTTCAGTGAGCTGGGCACGTGGCACATTTTGATAACGCAGCCTTTTGACAATAAATAAACCAGTAATTTCAAAGGTTTTTTTGTTGTTCTTACAAAGTATCATATACCTGTCTGTACAGCTAAAAGAAATGGTGTGGATTTTAGTATCTTGTTTCTTTCTCAATCTTTCAATTTCTTTCAAAATCAGACTGCAACTGGTGTCTGGTTTTCCATCAGTCAACACATAAAGTGCCTCTATACCTTGGAAACCAAGTGCTTTCTGAAAAGCAGAAAATAAGCTTAAATTATTAGTACATTTATACAAAAAGTTATATTTCAGAATGAAAACACTATTTCAATGATTGAAGATAGCTTTATATTTCCCACATCATTAATCAAGTTAGTATTGTCTTTTCCTTTTCACTAAGTACGAAAGAGCTCAAGGATATAAATATGAAAAATAAACAAGTAGATAATTTGTAGCATAAGGCAATATATTCATAAGCAGGACATCAATAAAAACTGACTCATTGAAATAAGCAAATTAACTGGTTTTGGAGAACTGCTGACAGAAGATTTTTACATCACATTTTGTGGGAGTTAAAGATGCTTAATGTCTGCAAATCAGGCTCCCAAGGGCTTGGCCTTTTTATATTATAAAAACTGGCTACAGTAATTGACTCTGTGACATAGTTGTAATACAGACATGCCTTATAGTTCTACTGGACTCAGTTCACCATGAATTCTATAACATTTATAAGAAGATTCTGCAAGGGTGTCTAGAACAAGAATAATTCATTTAAGACAACATTTATTTTTTTATTCTCATGATATTGCACGTTCTTTCAGTCTCTGTGTTAAATTATTATTACTAGTTAATTTCTAAACAGAGAATTTTTATACGAGAAAAGGTTCTTCACCTCTTACTGAAGTTTAAGAATTGCTTCTTTAAAAGCCCTGTTTGGCTCAGAGCAAATGTATATCAGCCATAGTTGTACATACGCACCACTTTGAGCAACTGGACATTTTCTCTCTCCAGTATTCTTTGAACACAAATATTAATGCAACCATTAATATTTCACATTTTTCTTAAACTCAGCATGAGCAATGGATTCTAGTATCTATGAGCCCCGGGGACAGGAACAGTGGCTTGATTACAGATCTGTTCAGTGTTTTGTATAGATAAATGTTGTATGCTTTGATCAAATAATTTTCCTAAAATATTATCAGTCAGATGGAAGTGGTTTAGCACCAAAGGCACAACATCTTCTCCAAAATGTGGTACACAACTTACTAACCTGTAAAGCCATAAGGATGCATGTATTACCATGAGCGTGGAATTTGGATGCCCACTGCACAGCATCATGACATGTTTCATCAGTTGCCTCTACAAGACACTCCTTCCAACTCTCTGTATTTTCTGCAAATCTCAGCAGGTTAAACCTAAGGAGAAAGTTGGCCCATAACATTTAACATTAACCAATACTATCAGTCGCCTCAGATAAGCCAGTTTTGAAATAAATAAAAAAACCTCAACAAACCAAACACAAAACTAAACCAAATCAGTAGTTCATCATACCTGACTTCATTTTTTCTCAGCTGTTCCCAGATAAGGGAGGTAAGTTCTTTTGTGATACGTGGCAAATACGGGTCCATGGAACCAGATGTATCAATCAAAACACACACATTTGCTTCTAATATGGTACCAAACAATCTTCGGCTTCCTGGGCCAGAACATTAAAACTAAGTGTCATTACATAGGCTTATTTTATTGAATATATGACTTCATCGAGTATACTGTAAAATCTTCAGGTTTTAGTGGTTTTTCTGGGCATGTTTCTACATAAGAAATTCTAATCTGTGTGGAAACTAGGTAGTTCAAAGGTTAATAACAGAAAAGACTTCTGCAATTTCCAATCTAGTACTATCAGGCATTAATTACCAGCCAATTGTAGCAACCTGCATTAAGCAATTTGTAGCTCCTACTTTACCATCCAGCAAAAAATTAAACCGTTTCCCAACAAAGATCTTGACGAGCAACAGAAGGACCAAAATACTTTTCACCAGCAGTGACACTGAACTTCTAAATCGGTCACGTCTTTAGCACAAGAAACAGAAAAGCTAATTTTGTTTGTATATGTTATCATATATATTCTGTTGATAGGAAGCTTCTGACACCAGGAGCCTTGTATTAATACACACAACATAGAAAACGGAAAAACATCACAGCCCTATTTATTTCAGAGCAAGCTAGATGTTCATCAGCTACAGAGATGCTGAATTCTCTTGTATTGTTTTATTGACATAAAAATACTTTTAAAAATTACAATGAAATGCAAAACGAATGACCTTTATATCCAGATTATGTTCAGATTTATTCTATTAGAAATACTAGACAAGAAGATTTTATGTACATTTAAGTTGTGCTTTAAGTTGTACATTAAGTTGTGCTTTGTAGAAAACCAGATGTACACCAATACCTGACAGAAGCCACTGCATTCTTTGTATATAGCGCTGCAACACTTTCTCCAGTTGTTCAGTGTAGATTTCCAGTTCTTTAGATTGAAACTGCAGATGTTTCACAACGCCCTGGAAAAATTCAGTTTGTGTAAGAGTATCTTACTTCAGGAGATTTGAGCTCAGCTGCTATATATGCAATGTCTACATTAGAAATCAGGGAGATCAAGTTTTTTGTCTCTACCTCCATGAAATAGGGTTAGAAAATTTTTGTCACTCTCTTGCTGCTAAATAACTGGTTTACCCAAATCAGGAAAGCCCATTTCTCATCACAGCCAGTTGCACTGGGCAATATAATTTGATTGGACAGGTGCATCTGTTGCATTATTTCTGACAGTTTTATAAAGATAATACAGCAATAATATCCTGGACTTAACTTTTCATGCTTGTCTCCAGCCATTACACAAACCCAAATAATCAAGATCCAAAGATCCCATGTAGTTTGTGCTTCAAACATACTAAGTATTTTTTGTAGTGAATAAAAGACCTTCTCTAACTTTGTAATAGAAGAGCGACTTAGAAAGAACAAGGAATAATGGAGGGAACATCATACTACCAAGCCATAAACACCGATCAAAATGGATTGTCTTAAACAAATACAACCCTTTCCACGATGCAGCAGATGACATCAGCAAAAGCTTACTTTGATTTCTACACTCGGGAAGATACGACAGTATTTTGCTGATACTTTCTTGTGCAGAGAATCCACAGTTTTCTTTTGGTGAGTACAGCCTGGACCAAACAATCTGGGGAGTTCTAGTTTAAGCTTTTTAATACTGTACTTGGTCAGCCACTTGTAAGACAAACAAACAGAGCAATTAGTTGTTAGTAAATACTAGAACAATTTAAAAAATAATACATTGTACAGAATTAACATGTTCACATTAATTCAAATGGATAATTCTAAAATGGCGATTTATTAGTAATGAGCAAAATACCTCTTTGCTTGAACAGATTTCCTCTTTTTTTGGCAACGTAACAGAGGGAACAGACTTTCTGATGCACATTATCTTTGGATACTTTCGGTATACTGCACCTAGTTAAGAAAATTAACAAAGTAGTGTTGGGAGCCCCAGGTTTAAATCATAGCCCTTTTGAATCACATCTGAGTGGTGATTAAAAAAAAAAACAAACAACAACAAAAAAACACAGAAACAAAAAACCTCAAAACCCACAGACTAGCATTTCATAAACAATTCCACATTTGAAAGAAAATACAGTTTCTATATAAAATACTTAAACCCCCCTTATTTTTAAAAATTGTCACCTTAGAAACATACCAAACCAAATCTTCTGTAAACATCTAAACTGCAACAATAGCATTTTTCATTAGAGCATCTTTGACCAAAACATCCCAAAGGACTTTACAAAAACAAAGCAAACACAAAACGAAACTCACAAAAAACCTACCCCCCCACCACAAAAATGAAACAGAAAGAGCCAACCCCCTCAAAAACAAATACCAAACCAAAAAACCCCACCACTATTTGATAAGTGAAATTCACTTTCACTCACTATTTACAGCTAATTGATTATCACTGATGTAACATCCTACCAGTTTTATAACATAAATACTGATAATCAAAAGGTTTCACCCATCATATGCTGATAATACCTACCCACGCTTCTTCCTTTATCAGTATAAAATACTGACATGGAAGACTCCGGCTCCTGCCTGGGTTTATGCTTTCTTTTATTCTCAGTCTGAGGCCATTCTTTCATTGTTCGTGCTACAAATAAAAGAAGATGATGACTTACTTCAGCTAGATGAAACTCTTACATGAAACCCTGATCTTCAGTTCATAGTTTCCTATCGACATAGTTCTAAATACTTGATTTTCTTAGACACAATTTAAGAAAAATCCATATTATAGAACTACTTATGCTACTTTCATAAAATTGGAACCAAAACCTTCGCAAATTTATAAATTACCATCAGGAAGAATGTCATAGGGCATAATTTGAAAAGATTGGGGGTTTAGAATAAGCATAATATTTTTTTCAAAAGCCAATTAACATTGTACGAAGCGCCTCATACGCAAATATGGATTTAGATTTGTAAACACTGCTACATATCAACAATCTAATTTCAGTCAACCAGGAGATTTTGAGACTCAAATTTCATTTTTTTAAATTGCAGGTGTTAGCAAAGATGCAAAGAAAAACAACAATAAAATTACAAAAATGGAGCAGAAAGGAATTGGACTTCAAGAGATCAACAGTGACTGAAATAAACGTAAGTGCTGTTCTATATACCAGGAGCGGTTGCAAGTCAGTACTCGAGAACTTGAGATAACCTGACACTTGTGTTGTAATTTTCCTTCATTACTGGATCATAAATAAGTGAAATGGCATGTTAATTACAATGAGATCTAACAGTATTAGCAGAAAAGCATATATTGAACTAATAACACAATCAATCTCTGAATTGTTGAGCCTTTGGAAAAAAACGGAGTTTGAATTGAAAACCAAGACAAGTGAGGTTCTATTTATGGCTTCAGATATGAGACAAAGTGGGGCTCTACTTTCCACACACATTTGACATTTCCTGATATAGGATGGTATTCAACCCTATGACCTGGAAATAATTTTACAGCTCATCCATACAGACCTGGTGGAATTTCTGCTTTGGCACTAGTGGGACGCCAAGCCAGTGCTCTTATGGAAGCATTGCTCTCTGCACCATGGTTCTCTTTAAAATTCTATAAGCACATATAATTAAACAAGATAAAACATTTTAGAATTATTTCAGTTGGATCATAACTGAATTATTCAAAACTGAAACTACCCTTTATTATTCTCTAATTCCTGCAAATTAAAATGTAAATTCAGAGTACTATCACAGTGCTGTTTTACTTTCTTCAAATTTTCAGTCTGAGCACTTCTCTCACAAATAGCATCTTGCATCTGATAGCTGGGTAGAATCTCTAATTAAAACACACAGTATCTTAAAAATGGGACCATTTCAAACCATTCTAGCCAGACTCAGAGCTGTGGGTTTAGGAGACGGCAACTTGCGTGGCCTTCTTTTCTCATTCTTCCTGAGCATGTTTGAGTCTCCTTCTGGTGTAAATGGATTAACAGACAGATTTACTGAACGTTGCTTCAAGGATTCCACTAGGAATGCACACTGAAATGGAAGTTCACATCGTTTAGTAATTCATATATGTGAAATTTAAGTAAGTGACGTTTCAAAGACATTTATTACTTCAACAATAAATAAAATTCACACCAAATTTATTAATCTGGTAATGCTTGGCATCTAAGTGAATAGAAACCCCTTTGTGCTGTGCTTGTTCAAACACATAGTAGGGAAATCCTCCTTGCTCGGAGCAAACATTCCAAAAGAAAAGGCAACAGTATGCAAACCAAGACCAGAACAAACTGGAAGATGATGAACCAAGTATATGCAAACATTAAATGATAACAAAATATTTTAAGATCCCATTGAATATCCACCAACTCTTCTTTTTAAAAATACTTTCATGACTCAGACTTGCTTGCAACAAGGTGCTTGGACGTCTGGACATATATATCTTGCTGCATATATCTTTTTAATGACACTTTTGTAAGAAGCAACAACCGTAGTGCCAAGCTGGCTATATTGCTGCAGTTGCTTTGTTAGATTATCTTTGGAAAAAGTCATGTGCTGTAATATGGAGAGATACAGTCTAGTTCTACATCCTTAGCACACTTCAAAAAACAATTGGTTTAGAACTGAACAAATGTGTTTCGAAAATGACCACCTCTCCCTCTAACGTGACGTATAGGAATATAATATTATATATTTGTTATATAATATGTGTAACTTTTAAATATATTTATTTTTAATATATAATTACAATAAATGATTAATTCTACTTGAGAAGAATTCATCAGAGGACTGGCAACAAAAAGGAGAATCAGTTCAGTTGTAAATCCCTTGTATTTCGTAAGGAATCACAGCCACTGCAGCACCAACCACTGCAGTGCTATTGTACAACTGCTGTCTAGGCCACATTTACTCTACAGTGACTATTCTCACATTCTAGAGCATTCCTGCCCATCTTACAAGGATTTTCATTTTGTCCAATCTTTCGCATTGCAAGCTAAACAAATGCTGTTGAATTTTTTTCTGAAGAAAAACGTAACTTTAAAAGATATATATAATTCATACCTTTTGGGAGTAGCTGTTTGCTTTTTCCATTTCAGACACAATGACAGTGATATCATCACTTTCAAAAATACCTGATAATCAAATATATGCTAATCAGTGTGGAATGTTTAAGTGTACAAAATATATATATTTTAAAGTGTACAACAATTTGTAGAGCATGCCAAATATCAATGAAAATAATAAAAAAAGCCTTTGTTTCCTGTATGCCAGGCAGTTTGTATGTACCACATTAGTAACTATATTGTAAAGGTGTGTCTTTAAAATATATAGCACAAAACAGTGAATTCAAACAGGAAAAAAAAGATTAAATTCCTGCATTAAGGCTGCATTATAATATTCTGCAATACAACCAAAAGTCTTAATCAAACTAGGACGTCTGTTTTTATATCAACGCTAGTATTGTATTATCACATTCTAAAAAGTAAACTACTCGGTTTGAGGGGAAAAAACAATAATAAATATTATTTAATTAATGAAAGAGAAGTATGCGCTGACTTTCCTTTTCACATACCTGCTTCTCCAAACCAATGAAATCTCCCATTGCCTGCCCGTACTATTTCTTTAAAAGCAACAGCAGTTTCTGTTGGGTTAGCATAGCGGGCTGGAATAATCCCACTGGAGTCAACAGCCTCCGTTATACTAAACAGACAGACATGAAGCTGCAAATCAAAACCTCTGCAAACCTGAGCCACATAAGCACTGACTGTGTGCTGCAAGACAGAGAAGAAAAGCAGAAGAAAAATCAATAGCGAGCCTTAGACGAGCTTCCATTTACTCCACCGGTTCCTGAACAGACGCACAAACATTCCCGACCTCAGCAATTCAGTACGGGAACATACCCTGAGTAGCTGAGCACCTCCTCAAATCATGCACATATACAAAAACTGTCACGATTACTAATGGCAATGGCAACAGCACTGCTGCAGCCATGATGTGAGATGGGGCAGCTATGGGAATCAAAGACAAACTCAAGGACTTAAAGGTAGCCACGCATTGAAGCAAAGAACTAGGGATGGAACTATTCATTTGCCTTTTTGTACATATCCATAATTTTCTTGCTATCCACATGAGGTTTTAAATGCCCAGAATTTCCAGAAGTTTGGTAACAAAAGCAAGAGACACCCTACTGTGCACACATGGTTCTTCCAGTTGGATTACTGCATGTTCAGAAATCCCAGGCTGTTCACGTGTCTGAACAGCCACAGAGCATGTGCACTATGAACATACATGCAAGCAGTGGATTCCTGTTATCAAAACCAGGAGCCATCTGTACATAGTATACTATGGAGTTCCACCATAAAATTATTTGTGGCTTTGTTCCCATGAGTTATAAGGAAATTATATTAAAAAAAAATCAGAGTTGGTATGTTCGAACTCAGAAATTCGCAGCGAAATGATGGGCAGATGGGAAAGGAATCCTAAAAAACACCTCTTGAATTTTCTGTGATTCACACATTCTTAATAACTGCTACCTCCAACACATGAATTGAGATTGCAGAAATGGAAGTTTGAGATCCTGATAGTTGTGCTGGCTTAGATATGCAAAGAAGTAGTATTCTGCAAACAAACTAAGGTGATTAGCCAAAATTAAAAAAAAAAAAGAGAGAGAAAAACAGAGATTAATTCAGATAGGAACTTACAGAACAGTTGCAAACCCTGTGATGATACTCACTGTCTCCTGATCAGGTATTCCAGTAGCCAGCAGGTAAAGTCCCTGTGATTTGTGTACGTCTTTGTCTTTGAAGTCTACTTCCACAGCTCTCCTGAGAGCACTCATGACGTTTCTACTCCCGTTGCACCGCAAGCTCAACACCCACCTAAAAGATNTTTGAACTCAGAAATTCGCAGCGAAATGATGGGCAGATGGGAAAGGAATCCTAAAAAACACCTCTTGAATTTTCTGTGATTCACACATTCTTAATAACTGCTACCTCCAACACATGAATTGAGATTGCAGAAATGGAAGTTTGAGATCCTGATAGTTGTGCTGGCTTAGATATGCAAAGAAGTAGTATTCTGCAAACAAACTAAGGTGATTAGCCAAAATTAAAAAAAAAAAAGAGAGAGAAAAACAGAGATTAATTCAGATAGGAACTTACAGAACAATTGCAACCCCTGTGATGATACTCACTGTTTCCTGATCAGGTATTCCAGTAGCCAGCAGGTAAAGTCCCTGTGATTTGTGTACGTCTTTGTCTTTGAAGTCTACTTCCACAGCTCTCCTGAGAGCACTCATGACGTTTCTACTCCCGTTGCACCGCAAGCTCAACACCCACCTAAAAGATGTTTGCAGTTCAAAGAATGAAGCAACAAAAGCTTTGTTTCTGCTTATAGTAATGAAGAGAACTAGAAGTCTTAAATAACACTGCACTGGAGTCTAAAATTTTTTTACAACAGAAGGCAAAACCAGATTATATAATGACCCAAATTTCTTGTTCTGGTTACTGTACTGCTGCCATGACAAAACATTTTTTAAGATAAGACTCAGAGCATAGAGATGACAGAATTCTCTCTTAATTTTACATAGAAAAATTGTGATATAGTAAACTTACGGGAATAAAAATGAAGCCACAGAACTATAATAAAACCGAGGGTGTGACTCCACAAACATTTGTTTCCATTACATGTGGGGAAAAACCATAGTTTAGCTTTCCCATACCAGCTGAATTTGAAGCAGTTTTCAATTCTTCATGTAACCTGTTAATTTCTTACGCAGACACTTCTATGTGTGTGCACATATATATTCTGTATACATATGAAACACAAAGTCACTAGGACATATTAAACACCATAGTGCTGTTTTTACAAAAAAACATCACAATCGGTACAGAACAGTTCATACCAAACTGTTTTTGTAATATGATAAATTTATCAATTTTGTAAATTGTTGACAATGCTGTTTAAACCTGTTTCATGGTACCTACAATCACTTAATTCAGATGTATGGGAAAGTTACTTGATCCTACCTCCAAGCATTTTGCAAGTTTTCTGGTTGGGAAGGAACCAGTTCCAGCTGCCAAGGCAAAACATCACTCCCAAATCTTTTATGGAAAGATAACAGCAATTAATTTTCAGACTACACTTTAGAACAACAACAAAAAAACCCGAACACCGAGTAAATTAACTGAAAAATAAAAACCTCATTTGGAGTATTACAGACATAAAATTACCTGATGCTATTTTCTATTTCAAACAATTTAATTATTCACATTTATCCATCACTCAGGGGTTGTCAGATTTTCGAGGTATTGGTACACTTTTCTTTCCTGAACAGGACACTAAGTGAGCTGGTAAAAGCTCAGCAGAAGAACTGTGACAAAACCACCCCGACCCTCAGATGCTGCCGGTATCTCTCTTGTGAAGCGAACAGCTCTGCTCTCCCACCAGGTTTGAACTGCATGAGCTGCTGTCTCTTGCTTTTACCTACCACTCAGAAACCTGCCCAGCTGCTGCGCCACACATTTCTGACTACTGGTGTTGAGTACAAAATTCTAGTGCTATTATATATTTTTAAAAGTATTGAAATTACTGTAAAATATAAAGGGGTTCTATTATGGCACCTGAGATACCTCCAGAACCTTCTTCCAGTAAAAATTTCTGACATGTGAACTGATACTGTTATGAACAATATAGCAGGAAGAGAATTTGTTGCAGCTACAATGCAATCAGTTTCAGTTAGCCTCACCCAAACCAGTGATTTTTAGTTACTAATCTCGTCTCCACACATCTGATCCACACACCTACCCACAAACGTTAAATCAGTGCTGCTCTTCATCATAAAATGTCAAATACAATTAAAAAATCTAAAATATGCCCATTAATAACTACAACGTTTCAGCACATTTCTTTCATTGTAATGTGTTACAATTACTTTAAAAGAATCTTAAACAGTTGCTTACGCTATAAGATTGAAGTAATCCTTATTTGACATCTGTTCCTCAAGCAAAAGCCGCAAAGAATGTTGGATATGGACGATGTACATGGAGTTTGTCACTGATATATCAACAAGTATAACCACCCTATATAAGAGATGTTATTTGTCAAAAGAACATCTTATTTAATTACATACTCTTGTCTTCACTGCACCCTCACACAAGAAAGTATCTAGATATGTATCCAAATATAGAAACACTGAATCGATTTTTTTTTTTAAATCTGCAAAACGTAAGATGAGATTTAAAAAAAATAGTAACAATAATGCAAAACTCTATATTTCTTAAGCCATGCAATGATCAGGGTACTGGCACATGTAGTGCCATGATATAATAGCTGTTGAACCCTAACCAGGTCCTCTTCCTTCTGTGTACTTGAATATCCAAAATATGTCTGAAAAGTGTGGCTTGCTTGCTGGGTAACTCAAATTTAAGACCCCCATTCTGCCTCACGGAAATTGAAGTTTTGTGTAACAGATGATCACTGGATTCAGTAAATCCACTAGATTATTAAAAAAAGCTGAATAGCTGAATATCTGTTTTCAAAAGTGGATTTCTTACACTGCTCATATCTGCAACTGTTGTTGCTACATCCAACTATTTTCTGCCCTGCATTACTTGACGCCGACTTAGCCAGGAAGCAAAGGCTGGCAAATAAAAACTACCATCAATACATGAAAAAAGGACTATTGAAGTGCAATACCTCCTTTCACAAACACTTCCCCATATTCTTCTGCTAGCAACAGATAGCCAGTCAATTTGTTTCTCATAGATTCTTACCATTTTAGCAAGCATTTTCTGTGGATAAAATACAGAAAAAATAAGTTTCAAAGTTCAAGTCTTTTACTGCCAAATGCTTAATCCAGAAGTAACATGACAGCATAATTTTGGAAAAATTCACGACTTCCATTCATTTTGACCGTAGCGTTTCATTCTCAGTAAAGGCAGGAGAGAACAGTCCATGAAAACAACATACAATGATAAAAAAGTAACAAGGGGTCTACAGTCTCTTCAGATTTCCCTTGCTAGCATTCTCAAAATAGTGGTCAACCACATTAAAAAAGAAAAAAGAAAGTTCCAAAATACAGTTTTTGCAAGATTACCACTTCAACAGCAATTTTAGGCAGTGTTCATAACAAACCACATCCTTTAAAATAAACACAACATTTTCAAACACGTATCATTCTTTAACACAGCATCAATTTGAAGACATTAAGGCACTTTGCCCAAACTATATAGAATATGGCCTTTGCAAGCATTTATATAGATACATAATACATATGAGGGCAAATTAAGCTAGAAAAGGACACCAAACCAGAAAAAAAGCTATAAGGTAGCATGCTTTTGGAGTACAAAACATGGAGTAATTAGATGGTAATCTGGCCCTGACAAGGCCACATCACTATGGACAACTCACCTGATAGTTGTATAATACCGGTAGGTCAACATGGATATTTTTCACAGTTCCATCGTACCATTCAAACTGCATCATCGCTTTCTAGAAGGATAAATGATACAGTTACATGTTTACAGAAGCCTGTATAGGCTACACTAACATGGAACTCCTTCCTGAATCATTCTTAATAATGGCATAAGT
Source organism: Pampusana beccarii (assembly GCA_013399365.1). Classification (NCBI taxonomy): domain Eukaryota; kingdom Metazoa; phylum Chordata; class Aves; order Columbiformes; family Columbidae; genus Pampusana; species Pampusana beccarii. Next base: position 321,771 of record VWYH01005742.1, read on the forward strand.
ATCTGACTTGAATCTACAACTCAAATTTTACTTAAAGCCCATAAAGTTTCACCATCTTATAAAGTACCAATTTTAACTGGAAAAAGGTAGCAATAGAAAGGAAAAAAAAAAAGGTCCTTATCAATTACCTCAAATAGAAAAGATGACACTGGGTTATTAAGAAAAAAAACAAATTCTTTTTAATTATAAAAAGAAATAAAAAAAAAAAATTAA
>VWYH01005743.1:4235-17160 GCA_013399365.1 Pampusana beccarii
GACCTGAGTCCAAGGCCATGGGCTGGGGAATTAGCTCAAGTGGTAGAGCGCTCGCTTAGCATGTGAGAGGCAGCGGGATCGATGCCCGCATTCTCCAATGCTTTTCATTCCCCTTCCCTGGACACAGGGCCCTTTGCCAGGGGTACTCTGTCCTCTGGGAGCTGTGGAGAGATCATGGTTTTCCCAGGCTTTACAGAGGAGGAGTCCTTCCACAGCTCTATCAAAAGTGGAGTGGGGACTATAACAGAGGAAGTTATTTTCTCCCTCTATGCTTGACAGATGGAAATGACATCTCAAGTACTTTCTCCAGCTTTGAGCTTTGCGGTACATAGAAGACATCAAACAAATGAAGCAAGTTCAGTGGAGGGCCACCAAGAAGCAAATGGAACGGAGGGATTTCTATGTGAGGATGGGAGGAGGACACTGAGAATGTTCAGGCAGGAGAAAGAGAGAATCAGAAGGCTTACAAATGACCTTCCAGTTCATCAGAATAGGCTATACATTAGAGGAAAGGCTGTCCGTTTCTGGTGCTTGACCATAGGGTGAAAGACAGCCCAGTGCAATTGGCTCAAGAAAAGTTTCAGCAGGATATGGGTAATCTCTTTTTGGGCCTAGTGGAGAGTGCAACTGTAGAAGACGAGGTCCAAGGATCTAGCAGAGCTTTTCAGGTTGTTGGTCTGCAGGATTTGGTGGGCTAAGGTGTTGAACAAGCTGTTGTGATGTTGGAACTGAGGCTGTTGAAGCAGAGGCATCATGCTGTGCTGTACTGTGCATGGTACAGTGTAGGATGAGGGTGTGATGGGTGAGGTGCTGGGCAGGTCCCCATGATTCCTTCGATAGCTCAGCTGGTAGAGCGTAAGACTGTAGGCTCCCTTGCACGGCCATCCTTAGGTCGCTGGTTCAACTCCGGCTCGAAGGAGTGCCCTTTTGCCTGGGGACACACCTGCACACACCTCTGCCTTTTGGCCCTGCCCGCGGGGCTCCATTCAAGGGCTGCCCAGCCTGCAGCTCTTTGCCTGTGCTGGGGAACATGACCAGCCAAGGCAGTTTTGGGTGAACCCTGGGCATGGGATGGTGGTCCTGAGCCCTGGGGTTTGGGAGGGGTCAGGATTGGGTGCCCAGGAGGGGAGAGGACCTGAGACAGGGGCTGTGGGCTGGGGAATTAGCTCAAGTGGTAGAGCGCTCGCTTAGCATGTGAGAGGCAGCGGGATCGATGCCCGCATTCTCCAACGCTTTTCATTCCCCTTCCCTGGACACAGGGCCCTTGCCATGGGATATCATGCTGCGCCCAGACATTAAAGAGAAGGACAAAATCCAGGGCTGTACCAAGAGGAGTACAGACAGCTTAACAGAGGACCTTGTTTTCCCCCTCTTTGCTTTACAGACATGAAATGTCATCTTGAGTAGTGTGTTCTGTTTTGAGCTCTCTCACAGAGGAAAGACATCAGTGAAACAGAACCACTTCAGTGGAGGGCCACCAAGAAGTTCAGAGAGTGGAGGTATTTCCATGTGGGGATGGGCTATGAACGCTGGGAATGTTCAGCCAGGAAAAGAGAGGATCAGAAGGCTTACACGTGATCTTCCAGCTTAGTAGGTATAGGTAACAGAGCTGAGGAAAGGCTTCAAATTAACCTGGTGCTTGATCAGAAGGCAGAAGACAGCCCAATGAAACTGGATGATGTTTCAGAGGGATATGGGTAAGCTCTTTTTGGGCTGGAGGAGAGTCCAAATGAAAATTGTTGGTCTGCATGGTTCTGTGCACTAAAGGGTTGAGCAAGGTGGTCTGATGTTGCAGCCAAGGCTGTTGGAGTAGAGGCATCATGCTGTGCCCCTTAGATGGCATCCCAATCTAGGGGGAGGGCTCCTATTCACAGCCCCACTGCTCTGAGAAGACCACTCAAAGGGGGTCTTCAGCCAGCAGCCTGGTTTATAGCCTGGTCAGATCTGACTGTGGGCATCACAAAATGGTCCAGAAGCTTCTCAGCTACTCTGGGCACCTCCTTTGTTGAGGACTCTGTGAATTCACCAAGGGTCCCATCCCTTCCGCCCCCCTTGACAGGTTTAAACTGAAGTCACCCTGTCCCCGGTTGTGGGGAGGACATCACTGTCAGCACCATCTTAGGTGTAGATGTGCGGACAGGCACAGTGGGGCACAAAGGTGCTAAAGAGCCATCAACTGTCCTACTGAAGGCTCCAGATCTCATCAGGGGCTGTGCAACTGCCACAGGAGATCACAGTGTGCCCAGGCTTTACAGAGAGGGATGACTTACAGGGCTCTATCAAGAGGAGCATGGTAGGTTAAAAAGAGGAATTTATTTTCTCTGTCTTTGCTCACCAACAGTAAACGTCACCTCGAGTACTGTGTCCAGCTTTGAGCTGGCCAGTCCAGGGAAGAAATCAATGAAATCTAATGACTTCAGTGGGGGGCCACTGAGAAGTAAAGGAAATGGAGGTATTTCTATGTGAGGATGGGATGAGGACACTGGGAATGTTCAGCCAGGAGAAAGAGAAGATCAGAAGGCTTATGAATGACCTTCCAGGTTGCAGGAGTATGATATGGAGTGGAGGAAAGGTTGTCAGTTTAGTGCTTGACAAGAGGGCAAAAGACAGCCCAGTGATCCTGGATGAAGATTAAGTTTTGGTGGGATATGGTAAGCTGTTTTGGGGCCTGAAGAGAGTTCAGCTGTAGATGAAGATGTCCAAGGCTCCAGTGGAGCTTTTCAGGTTGTTGGTCTGCAGGATTTAGTTTGCTGAAGGGCTGAACAAGGTGGTGTGATGTTGGAGCTGAGGCTGTTGGAAGCAAGATATTGGAGTAGAGGCACCATGCTGTGCTGTGCATGGAAAAGTGCAGAATGAGTGTGTGATGGGTGAGGTTCTGGGCAGGGCTCCATGATTCCTTCGATAGCTCAGCTGGTAGAGCGGAGGACTGTAGGCTCCCTTGCACGGCCATCCTTAGGTCGCTGGTTCAACTCCGGCTCGAAGGAGTGCCCTTTTGCCTGGGGACACACCTGCACACACCTCCGCCTTTTGGCCCTGCCCGTGGCTGCCCAGCCTGCAGCTCTTTGCCCGTGCTGGGGAACATGACCAGCCAAGGCAGTTTTGGGTGAATCCTGGGCAGGGGATGGTGGTCCTGAGTGCAGCAGTTTGGGAGGGGTCACCTCCATGGGGAAAGTGAGTGGGGGTGTGAGAGGGAGGCAGATGGGAGGCCCAGTCTTTGGGTGCAGGACAGCCTGGGTCAGGAGTGGGTGTCTGGGAGGGGAGAGGACCTGAGTCCAAGGCCATGGGCTGGGGAATTAGCTCAAGTGGTAGAGCGCTCGCTTAGCATGTGAGAGGCAGCGGGATCGATGCCCGCATTCTCCAATGCTTTTCATTCCCCTTCCCTGGACATAGGGTCCTTTGCCAGGGTTCCAAGTTGATCACTGGCCCAGTGAGGGAGAATATTCAGGGGTATATCAGGTATTGGCATAACCACAGATAAGCCTTTATGCCTCTTAATTTGGCAGTCATTAAATGGCATTCAGCGAACTGCACACGTTTTCTAACAAAATTCGAAGTCACTACTGTGTACTCTCACAGACGTGTCGATGTAATTCTTTTTTTCTAAGTCTGTCAAACTGGAGCTTTTCAAACTCTAAAGAAAATATAAGAAGTATGGTATATCTCTGCATTTTTCTTCATTGTCAGAGTGGAAAGCAGAACACAAAGTTCAGTTTATGTTATTATGCCAAAATGTTTCTAAATATTATTTTTGTATGGTATTGAACATAAACAGATCTTCTTTGAATTTTGCTGATTAGAAGCCTGTTAGCTTTAGTCCTTGATAAATTAGACTGTGCTAAACTCAAAATAAAAGCACAGAGAGGTACCTCTGTCATGTTTATTAAAAAGTAAATTTTGCCCTCGGCTGTGGTAGTGTGATTAATACTGACTTAATTAATAATGGCAGAGAACTCAGAATCAGGTATTGCTGGTTTTATACCTTGTACTAAAGAATACCAGTTCAGCAGCAGATTTTTGGATTAGCATAAATTAAAAGATAATTAAAAGAAATCTATGAGACTGACTCATCATTTTACCTTGCAAATATTTACAGCTACTTCATTAAAAGTGAATCCCTCTGACAGTTCCACTTTAGTCAGAAGCAGCCTTTTTTTTGCTATAATTACTAATAAAGATGGATAAAGCACCACTGTCAGTTTTACCATAGATCACTGTATAAATCACCCTTCTTCATGTTCAGCATTAAATATACTTCATTCTATTCTACATTCTTCCATGACAACTCACTCTTTTGGGGATTAAAGAAGGCGTCCTTTTCATAATTTTAAATGTAAAAGCAACAGGAAAACTGAGGTTTGATACAGAAGATGGTTTCTGCAGCCAGGTTATACTACAGGGACACAGAAGGTGCAAGTCATGAGTGAATTTGATACTGTAGTAAGTTTAGCCTGCAGTGGTATTATTACGCAAGACAACAGAATCAGGAGATGTCAATAGTTTTCCTTCCATTGTGTGAAGAGTTTGAACATTCACTACTTCTCCCACCTCCCTTGAATATACGCCTTTAGGAACAGAAAGCGCGAGAGATACAATTTGTTCAAAAACGCAGAGTCTCAACAAAATTCAGACTAAGTAGATTTATTTCATAACTTGTATTTTAGTTCAAATATATGCTTATATTTGAGTAGAGTAGCAAGCTGTGTTAAAGTTTGACTGATAATACTGTGCAACCAACAACACCCAGAATGATGCTGTAATGAAATATTTACTATATTTATTAAAGCTGCAAGTGCATGCCTGGCATATTTCAATGTCAAGAACATCTACTTTGCTCATGACTTTTAAATTTCTTTCTTTTTTAATAGCAGCAGAACAGATTTAAGAGTAAAATGACCCATAAAATCTCCTAGTCTTATTTCTGGGTCTTGTTACATTTCAATAATAAAATACTTTTCACCATTTTGATAACTTTTGTTTGAGCAAAACTTATCTCAAAATCCTCTCTTCTTTTTCAATACAGGACCTACTGTTTCCTGTGCCAGTATGTTTTGGTGGTTGGTTGTGCTCACTGTTAAAACCAGGTACCTCTTTTTCAGCTCAAATTACTTTTAGATTCCAAGCACTGCTTTTGATTATGCCTGCCTTCATAAAGTGAAGAACCCTATCACACCTAGCATTTCTCTTTCTCCTTGTAATAAAATAATCTATTGCGTTTCCCCTTTATCTCAAGATAAACTGATCGAATGCCTTATGTCTCTTACTCCAGTTCTTGAATCGTTATTATAGCACTTTTCTGCATTGGTTTTACTCTTCAACATACTTCAGGAGAAGATGTTAACACAGGTACTGGGTGCAGTATCCAAAGACCACACTTTGCAAGCATAGTCTGCGTTATTTTATCCTAACAGTCTGACCTCTCATTCAGCTGCATTAAAACATTTTAGCGGAAGCACACAGATTGCCTCTGGGATGAAATGAATAGATTTACTTGGTATCATCTCTGCTTCTTTTCAGGCTCACAGTGAAAAAAAAAAATGTACCAGTGAGTGTCTACAGTGCAGGTAACTCAAAAGGTTTTACCGTCAAAACAATGTTAGACACACAGGCATTTTGTAGGCATGTTGCAAAGCACATTTTACATACCTGTAGGACTTCTTAATCTCATCATGTGTTGCTCCCTTCTCTAGGGCCAGGATTTCATATAACGCTTCTCCTGAGGTTGACAAAGCACGTTGCCTTTGTTCAGCCATGTTAGCACTGCATTTCCCAAGCTGCTAATGTAGAACAGAATTTAAAATAGTAGGACTGAAAGTAGGTATGAAAAATATCTCTTATTGTTCATTTTAATAGATTTTAATCAGGTAGTAGAAGGTTAAAAATACATGAAATTGAAACTAGAGTAAAATCTTCTCTAAATGATCCTCCATCCCTTAAGACATTTTAAAATTACTTAAGAAAATGGAAGTACAAGAAACAAAGAACAGAAGTTCTTGTCTTAGATATCACTGTTTATATTAAGGCTTGATGTTGCTCTCACTGAAATGAATGGCTAAATTTCCTACAGCATTAGTGCCTGCACATAGTATTTCCATTTAGTTTTATTTGTGTTTGTTTACACCTATCTTTTCTAAGTCTTAGAAGAATAATTCTACTATTTGTTAAGGCTATCGTCTTCTTGCAGTGGGGAATAACCTAATGCAACATAGCAGTGAATTTTTGCTTTCTCAACACAAGGACACAGATTCAGTCTGACCAATTTTAGGTGCCTAAATTGAGTGATTAAGTTTGAAGCTTAGGTTCCTTATATTGTCAACAGAGATACCTACTCAGAGGAAACTGACCAAACACTTTCTCCCTATTATCTCTACAGCGTGCTCACGATGTCTGCATTCGCAACACATGTGCAGGTAGGACGAATCTGGACCTAGGCAATGAGACTAGATATTAAGAATTTACCTCAGTATTATAAAAGTAACCTTTTATTGCAAACTTATGCATGGGAAATACTGACATCATTCAGGGTCCTGTTTTATTTGAGATACAAGATTTTGGGCTGAATTCATGAGCTTGTGATAAATTTAACAAGGTGCCCTTACAGTATAGTGCAAATAAAGGCTAAGCACAGGCTGACAGATCTAATCCATTTCAGATCTATCTTTTATTCCTTCTTTCATCTTAGAGGCAAAGCAGACAAACGTGATTCTCCACTGAGTGGCTCTACTACCTCCTTACAGTTCATAGTTCATTCTTACGGACTTGAAGAACCAAACATTTTTAAACCAGACATAGCTAATGCTAGGCAATGGCACGAAGAAACTCATATAAACCATAATTTAAACCACCAGGTTTAGATACCTATCATTCATAAGAGAAAGCTGCAGGTCTTTGACGGCAGACTTGCCACAACAAAACTCTCACCACAACCTCTTTATGTCTTTGTATGTTGCACCCTTCTCCAAATGTTGAGAGGTGATCACAGAAAAAGCCTAAAAGTGAGTTGGAACCTCAGCCATAAGAAAAATTTCTGAGAACATGTTTTTTTAAGTAAGATGACCCACTCTGCTATTTCACCCTTCTCATTGCTGAGCTAGAAACACTATCTTGCCATTATTCATGTATTATTCACTAGGCCACATTTTAGTTCAGAACTAGCCATGTAACACTTTTAAGCTCTTTAGCTTTGTTCAGTACCAAACAGAAAATCAAATACCATGTAAGTACACACGGAAATATAGCAATGGAGTGATTCTGCCACATAAAAATTACCTAAATTTATTAATATTTTCTTTTCCTAATAAGTTAACACACAATTTAGGGTCTCGTGATCTGCTGAAAAAAAAATTCCTTTCTACTTTTAAGCATTGTACACAAGCCATCAACTAAATGGATGTAACTTCCATTTTTAAATTTACAATTAAGAATGAAATTATATACAAGCCTATAGATATTGCTTTGCCACCTGCAGTAGTTACAACCCTGCTTGTTAATAATGGCATGTGCAGAGCATATTTAAGATAATCCTGGGATCTATCTTGACCGCATTGGAATCATGCAAGGAACATCAAGTCTGTTAATGCACAAGATAATGGTGGGCAACCATGTGAAGTCAAAGATATAGACTATTATTTTAAAATTCTGTCACATAAAGCTGATTAGCTACACGGCAACCCTGAAAAGTTATGACGGATTTTATTATGAGGAATTAAAAAGTTGTTTAATTTGTACTTTCTCATAAAATAATTTTAATCACCCAGTCAGCTATGGAAATTTAAACTCACTAGCCTGTTCAGGCTTTAGGCAATTAATCACCTTGAAGGTCTAGCTACCCTAAGTTATTTCTTGCTTATTTAAAGCACTCCTATAAAATACTAAAAATTTGAGTAGACACGTTTGTAGAAAAAGTTATGCTCTCTTTATTAAGGACAATATAACCATTCCAATTTTCATTCTACATCCATTCCTGATGACTGAAATTACATTAGAATCCTCTTTTCAAGCTATGAATTTTGTTCCAGCAGAACAAAGAAAATACTGTTTTTTTCCTTGAATGACAATAAAATATATTAAAAGACAACACCAATTCTGGTAACAATTGCACATCTTCTAAGAAGACAGGACCCTCGTTAATGTCAACCTTTTCTGCACAAATTTTATGCTACCCAGCATTAACTGTCTTATACAGGAGCTGTAATAATATGCCTTTTTCTACCATACCCATCATTCATTTGGATTTGTGCTGAAAAATAAGGCAAGTTGATTCAAATAACCTACCTGCTTCAAAAAGCGATGGAACACAGTCTGGCATGTGTAAACTCACAACATTATAAGTTCAATATCTTGATGTCTTTATGCCAATATAATCCAAAAGAAAAGAAGCAGGTGCCACGAGAAGCCCTGTTCCATGGAGAGCGGCTGCTGTTTTTCATCCTTCACAATCAAGGTTAAACAGGTCAGTGGAGTCTGATTACTCTTTTTGTTTGTTTGTCCAGTATCCAATTGGTTACCTCTCAGGAAGACCTATGAAAGAATGAATAAAACATTCATGAGCCTAAAGGCTGATATATCTGAGAGTTAATGACACCAAAAATATAGGACATCCATGTATTTAGTTAGTTGCTCTTCTGTGCTTTACTTTTGATGGGATCTTGAGTTTGTCTTTTTTTCCCATGCAAATGTATTTAATCTGTTTAAAGGTGCAACAGTCTTGCTCAAAACTTCACCTCTTTGAGACCAGCCATGGCTTAGGTTCACTATATAGTCTCCTCCAGAACACGATTAACTGAAGAAGTCCTCCTGAGTTTTTGTGAACTTTTATATCAAAACAGAAGAGGTAAGGTGTTTTCTCTTGCTCTGATGGAGCTTCTCCTCTAACCTATATCATGACGCAGTCTGGAGAACCATTCCTTTTCATTTGGAATAGAGAACACTGTAAATACTAGAGACTCAAAAAAAAAAAATTGCTTTTAGTATGTCATCCTTTGAACTCAAGAAGTTTATTTCCAAGATCATCCAGTTCCAAATGATCTGGTTTTGCTGAGGGTTGACTCTGGTCAGCTGCCAGACCCCCACCCACCCACTCTCTCACTCCCTGTCCACAACAGAACAGGAGGAGAAAATAAGACGAAGAGCCAATGGATCAAGACAAAGACAGGGAGACCACTTACCAGTTACCATCACAGGCAAAACAAACTCAACTTGGTGAAAATGAATTTAATTTATTACCAATCAAAATAGATTTTTGTGGTGAGAAAAAAAGACAAAAATTGAAACAATGCCTTCCCCTCACCAGCCTATTTCCAGGCTTAACTTCAGTTCCTTCATTCACAATTCCTCGACACCCCAGCAGACAAGGAACATGGGTTGTGGTGAGTTCATAACAGCTCCTCTCTGCTGCTCCTTCCTCCTTACACTTTTCTCCTGCTCCAGCACGGGTCCTTCCCAGAGGCTGCTGTCCTTCATGAACTGCTCCAGTGTGAGTCCTCCATTGGCCATGTTCGCTCATCAGGAGAACCTGCTCCTGTGTGGGCTCCTTTCCATGGATCACAGTTGCTTCAGGAACTATACCCATGTTCTCTGGCATGGGGTGGATGGGCTGTACTGTGGATATCTGCTCTGGTGTGGTCCTCTCCGTGCTCTGCAGAAAAATACCCGCTCCACAGTGGTTGTCTTCGCAGGCTGCAGGGGAATCTCTGTTTGGGCACCTGGAGCATCTTCTCGTCCTTCTTCTCTGGCTTTGGTGATTGTAGGGCTGTTTCTCACACTTTTCCCTCACCCTCAATGTTTTGCTTTTTCTTAAATATGTTTTCCCAAAGGTGCCACCAGCTTGGCTGATGGGCTTCTCTGAGTCCCGCAGTGGGTCTGCTGTGGAGCCAGCTGTATCCAGCCCCTGACCTCCTTGCACAGGGGCCTCTCTACAGCACCCCACTACCTAAATCTTGCCACAGACATTCAGTACAGTTTTATATAGATTAAAGTCCTGCAAATGGATTCATGGAGCCCCATAACCCAGTAAAGTCTGCTTTGACAAGAGTCAGTGAGTTTGTGCTTGGATTCGACTGCAAGACTGGAACAGGCGGGATTGATGGGCTGAGGCCAATTGTATGAGGTTCAACAAGGCCAAGTGCCGGGTCCTGCACTTGGGTCACAACAACCACAGGCAGCACTACAGGCTCGGGGAAACACAGAATCACACAGAATCACAGAATGTTAGGGATTGGAAGGGACCTCAAAAGCTCATCCAGTCCAATCCCCCCGCCGGAGCAGGAACACCCAGATGAGGTTACACAGGAAGGCGTCCAGGCGGGTTTTGAATGTCTCCAGAGAAGGAGACTCCACAACCTCCCTGGGCAGCCTGTTCCAGTGTTCTGTTACCCTCACTGTGATGAAGTTTCTTCTCATATTTAAGTGGAACCTCCTGTGTTCCAGTGTGCACCTGCTGCCCCTTGTCTTATCACTGGTTGGAAAGCTGCCTGGCAGAGAGGGATCTGGGGGTGCTGATCAACAGCTGGCTGAACATGAGCCAGCAGTGTGCCCAGGTGGCCAAGAAGGCAAACAGCATCCTGGCTTGTATCAGGAATAGTGTGGCCAGCAGGACCAGGGCAGTGATCATCCCCCTGTACCCAGCACTGCTGAGGCCCCACCTCGAATCCTGTGTTCAGTTTTGGGCCCCTCACTACAAGAAAGACACTGAGGTGCTGGAGAGAGTTCAGAGAAGGGCAACAAAGCTGGTGAGGGGCCTGGAGCACAAGTCTGATGAGGAGCAGCTGAGGGAGCTGGGGCTGTTCAGCCTGGAGAAAAGGAGGCTGAGGGGAGACCTGATCACTGCCTACAACTGCCTGAAAGGAGGTTGTACTATGGAGGGGGTTGGCCTCTTCTCCCAAGTAGCAAGTGATAGGACCAGAAGAAATACCCTCAAATTGAGCCAGGGGAGGTTCAGATTGGATATTAGGAAAAAATTCTTCACAGGAAGGGTTGTCAGGCATTGGAACAGGCTGCCCAGGGAAGTGGTGGAGTCACCATCCCTGGAGGTGTTTAAAAGATGCATAGAAGCGCTTGTTAGGGACATGGTTTAGTTCTAGAGATAGGTTATGGTTGGACTCAATGATCTTGAGGGACTCTTCTAACCAAAATTATTCTATGAATCTACAAATTAATTTAAAAAACCCACACAAAACAAACCCCCCCCAAAAAAAAAACACCACAAACAAACAAACAACAACAAAACACACACAAAAAGCCAAACAAACAACGACAAAAAGCCCAACAAGCATAATTAATCGCAATCAGATAAAACCACTATGAAAAAGGAAACAATAGAGACAGCTGATTACAAAATTGTTAAGTGGATGCTTTTTAATGTGAAGCATACGATTGTAACATTTCTCTTGTTCTTAGATATGTTCTTTAATTTCAAACATTCCCTCAAATTTCAGCTTTTCATAGGGACAAGGCAAGGCACATTTCAACCTAAAATGTGAGTGGTTTTCATAGTTATGAGAAGTCAAAATAGTATAGTCAAAATGTCTTTTCCGGGACATTGCCAACAGAATAGGTACAGCTAATTCTATTTATTACATTGTATGAACACAACGAATCAGATTATTCAATCATCTTGCATGAGCTCAATCCTTGAAATGACTTTATCACTCTTGTAAAACAAAACAAAATGTACGCTTTTTAATGCTGAGAAGGAATTAAGGGGAAAAAAATAAAAAAGAAGTCACTGAGGTTACTGAAATCCTCCGTACTTACATACAACCTATTATCAAGAAAAATATCACTGTTCTGCAGGCTTGTCACATAGCTAGAGCAACCGTTCTGTGTGAATACAGCTCCCTCTGGTGTGTTGAGCTAATGCTGCTCTGTAACCTATATTGTTTTTCTCGTGAGTGCTCTTGTTTTGTTTGAAGGAAATGAACACAATCTCTGCAAATCTTTTGTGGGTTTTTTTTTTTTTTTTTCCTTTGGGGATTCTATATTGTAAGTACATTGTAATGAATCTTTAAAAGACTCAAACCTTAATGAATTGTCATACCTCTTTCTTCAGATAAGCTATATACTTTAGCAGAATTAAACATATAATTTAATACCTATTGATTCTTTTCATTAATTTTTATTTTTGCATCATAATGCCTAATAGTGTACCACAACCTCACTGTGGCAGGCAATGCAAAACTAAAAGACAGTCCTAGTCCCAAAGGACCTTATATCTAAAAAGTCTTACTTATACTTTACATTTCATTTTTATTTTGCTTGCGTTTCAAAACAGACAAATCGGAACATGTCTGGAAATGTAAAGTTGCATATCAGCCTATACACATTTGAAACGTGGCCCAGACAGAGCAGAAGGTCCAGGGTTGCCTCAGACACGTTCAGTTACACACAACCAGAGCTAAGGGTTGAAGAACTCTGAGTCACTCTGGTCCTTCCTCCCACCGCTCCCTCCTTTTCCTGGCTCACAACAAGTTCAGGACCTAAGAGCCTGGAGCTGAAAGACTGGTAGGTACACATACATGCATGAAAGGACTGGCATCACTACTCAACAGTGGTGTGAACTTTTAGCTTCCAAGGCAAGGAAAGACTATTTCTAAAAGCAGAATGGTTTTCTTAGTTTGTTGGTTCTGGCAGTGTTAGTGTTGACATCATCAAAGCATGAAGGAGGTACAAGAGGTCAGACAAAACACTCCTGACCTTCATGGAGAACCTACAGCTTCTGACTCTTTCTTCCAATAGTGACAGGGAAAGAAAATCTCTAATTTTACTCAGAGGAATTCAGGGATTGAAATAAATTATCTTGCTGACATACTTCTGTAAACCAGCAGGTTAAGGGAGGTGATCCTTCCCCTCTACCCAGCACTGGTGAGGCCACACTTGGAGTGCTGTGTCCAGATCAGAGCACCCCTGTACAAGAGAGACAGGGACATAC
>VWYH01005765.1:2027-17920 GCA_013399365.1 Pampusana beccarii
TAAGGGAGATGCTCCACTCCCTTAATCATCTTAGTTGCCCTACGCTGGACTCTCTCCAGCAGTTCCCTGTCCTTCTTGAACTGAGGGGCCCAGAACTGGACACAATATTCCAGATGTGGTCTCACCAGGGCAGAGTAGAGGGGAAGGAGGACCTCTCTCGATCTACTAACCACCCCCCTTCTAATACACCCCAGGATGCCATTGGCCTTCTTGGCCGCATGAGCACGGTGCTGGCTCATGGTCATCCTGCTGTCCACCAGGACCCCCAGGTCCCTTTCCCCTACACTGCTTTCTAACAGGTCATTAGGACTTAATTGGTTTTTCATCAAGCCATGAACGCATCTTGGGTTTTAGGCTTTCGCTTCTGCAGAATGGAAGTCCTTTGCACTTGGGTGGCTCATCACAGTTCAAGTCCAGGACCGGACCCCTTCCACGATGCGCTAGATCCTCCCGTCTTGGAGGAAGGAAGCAGCACATCATGCGGCTAGACCGCCACAAAGTGTTTCAGGAGGTGCGATCCACCTCAGAAACATCACGTGCCCAATACGTGGTTCCCACAGAGTGCTGCCAAGTCATTGTGTTATTTTCTTCTCAGCAAAATGGGAAAAAAACCAAACCAAACCAAAACAATTTGATGTTCAGCACTTCTCTGTCATATCAGGAAAAAAATTACTACCACCACCAACCCCTCTCAGAAAAAAAATATTTTTCCTTTAAAAAAAAAGCGCTGTTGCTTTTTAATGTCATTGGAAGCCCATGGTTTCACCTACAAATAACTGTGAGGAGGCAAAAAAAAAGCCAAAAACAAAACCAAAACCTCTTCTACCTGCCACAAGTCAAAAATGATCAGCAGGAGAATTTTGAGCACTTGGCAACCCAGGGAAGAGAGGAGAGATTCTGCTTCAGGTCACGGTGCTGCTGAACCCTGCCTGATGCGATTGCCACACATAGATGGGGCTTCCCAGAGCAGCAGGGACACCTCCTGAGGCAGATACCTCCGGGGACACCTCCAGAGTGACAGCTCCAGAGACAGACACCTCCAGAGTCACCACCAGAGACACGACTCCAGCTGCCTGTACGTGCCCATTCCAACCACCAGAGTCCTCCAACCATCCTCTTTCCCACCGCACTGCTCAAGTTTTATACGGACATGCTCTGGCCATCAAAGGCCACAACATCTTCACAGGTGCATGTCCCTTGGGATGAAGCCCATGAGAGCCCCCAGCCTCGCTTTCCAGGTGCTCTTCACAGGGGAACCTGCTGTGCAGCAGATGTGCCCGTGGAGGAGAGCAATAGGACGAGACCTCACACAACATGCGGACACACAGGTCACCGCCAGGGACACCTCAGCACCGCTGGGACCTGCTGCCAGCACTGCTGGAAGGCGGCTCCATGCCCAGCCCCAGAGCCAGGCCTTGTTCCAGCAGAACAGCAGAAGAAGAGCTCGGTGGCTGCTGGCCAGCAGAAGGATGAGCCTGAAGCTCTGAATGAGCTGCACCCGGCACAGCAATCACCCATCACAGCCATTTTCCAAGAGGCCCAGAGGAACTGGCCATGTGGCATCTTTAAGCAAAAGCCAAGAAACCCCTGGCCAGACCAAGGCAGCCTGGAGCACATCCTGTAGTTTGCCTGGGAACATAGAATCACAGAATGGTTTGTGTTGAAGGGCCCTCCAGATCTCCCCCAGTGCCACCCCTGCCATGAGCAGGGACATCTTCACCAGCTCAGGTTGCTCAGAGCCCCGTCCAGCCTGGCCTGGGATGTCTCCAGGGATGGGGCATCCACCACCTCTCTGGCCAACCTGGGACAGCCTCTCACCACCCTCAGGGCCAACAATTTCTTCCTCATGTCTGGCCTGAATCTCCCTCCTTTAGTTTAAAACCATCNAAACAGATACAAACATCAGAGGGGCAGGGTGACCAGTGCTGCAGATGACACCTATTGCGGCCAGATTCCTGTGAGGACAGTCTCTTTGTCTCTTTCATCTTGACAAGACATGCTACTGGTGGCCAGAATCATCAGTGACCACGAGCACAAGTCAGCTGCTCACTTGTGCTCTCCCCAGCTGATCCGCGTGGCAGTGCAGCAAATAAAAATTGTTTTACCAAAGCTCCTACATCCTTCCTTGGCTCATATATTTAGAGTAGAAGGGGAGAGGTAAGAATAGCTTTGTGTACGGCCCATTACACATCAACTGAAGAAAACGATAAACAGAATGTTCAAGGTGGAAAGGAGAAAAATCAATATTTCCCCTCCTGAATAGCTTCCACTTCTAAAAATAGGCTGGTGTGGAAGTGTGTGAAGACTTTCGTCCCTTCAGCTATATCTCTCTGGACAAGAACTGCCAGCACAGGAGGAATGTTCACCTCTAATCTCCTGACTTGGCTTTCCAAGAGCAACCTCTTTTCATGGTGGAGAAAACAACTGTCCCTGAGTCTGCAGTCAGATCCTCTTCCCCAGCCCCTGTGTGCACAGAGCAGCTCACCTTGCTAGCAACACTCTCATGTCACTTGCAGTTTGCACAACACGGGAAAAAAGAAAATCTGTGCAGAACTCTACATGCTCTACATATTGGCACTGATCTCTGTGTCCTGGTGCAGACCTTGAACCAACAAATATGCCTGTAAAGTTTGTCACTCCGGAGTATTTCCAGTGTCTTCTTGGGATGGTTTGAGCAGAAGAAAACTCACCTCAGCATATACAAGCTCAGGGCAGGCAACCCAACAGGTTCCTCCATGCCTGTTGGTAAAGGTGATGTTGATGTGCTCCTCAGATTTCACAGAGCATGGAGACTGTATGCAGGGAAACAGCTTCTGCAAAGCCTTTTGGCAAATGTCGAGAAAGGAAGAACAAAGAAAGGGAAAATGTATGCACTTGAGAAATATTGATTTGGGAATTGCATGCTGCACACAGAGCCATTTCACAAGAAGACTAAGAGCTTCTCTTCAGCTTTAAAAATCAAAGGCTCTTTGCAAGCATCACAGCCCAGATAACTAAACAGCATTAAACACAGTGCTCTATTTGCTAGCAGCCTGCTTAGCAAGAATTTAGAGGGTAATTCACTAAAACTTAGAGGATAAACCCAGGATAAATTAGATAGCACTACACTTGGAAACGTGGCCTGCTACTGATGGCTAAATTAGAGTCTCCACAGCAAGTTCCATGCCTGGCTGCAAGCCCAGCTGCACCCAAACGCTGCCACTTCTGCTGCTGACCCACGCGTTCCCACAGCAGCTACAGCTGTTAAAGGACATGACCGACAAGCTTTGGTGGAAAATAACTTCACCTGCCATGTCCTGGAAGGCTTCACAGGCTTCTTGTGCACCCCTGTCCACCCAGAGGCCTCCTGACCTTCTGCTCTCATCTGAGAGACACCTGTCTGCACATCACCACCTCCATCACCTCCAGTATCCCAGGGCAGGCAGGGGGCCAGCTTCTTCCTTCGGTTTGTGCTGTGTCCTTGCAGATCATTCCAGGGCACCCTTGTTTCTGGCCTTCCCTCATGATCTGGTCCTAGAACCTGCTCATCAGTCTTGTCAGAGCTGCAAGGGCTGGTCCACAAATAGAGGGATGGAGCAAGGGTTGGCTGACCCCAGTTGGAATTTATGCAGGGGGAATGAAACACTGCCTTGCAGACTTCCAGATTTTTTTTTTCTTTTCCAGCTCATATATTTGTCAGGTTGCATGATAGCCCTCTGAACACTTCTCTGTCTGCCTTGCTACAGAGGACCCCATATGGGAGTAGGAACACCACCAAAGTGGGGAAAATGGTTCACTGAGGGCTTCCTATCTAACACATCTATAATTTCCATCTTCAATTCTGCAGATTCTCCTGGGCCAGCAGGACTGCTCCTCCAGGATAAGACCTCCATGAGTAATGGGATTCTCAACATTTCTTGGCTTAGAGCCCTTTTAGACCATCCAGCCTTATCTCCCACACCTCACCAGCTGGTAAGTCTCACCTAAATCTGCCGAGAAGGACAGAACCCTTAGAGAGCACACCACTGCTGTAGTAAACCCAGCCTCACCAAGGGAGCCACAGACAAGCTGTTGCACAGAATTTGCAAAAACACAGAATGCTCGAGAGGCAATGAGCACCCCTATCCACAACAGGCCACCCAGCCAGAAGCTGTGGGTGTGTTTTCAGTGGTCAGACAGACACCATGGGTACATAAAAACGGAGCAGATCCTGTCACTTTCGCCAGCAATAAAAACCTGTAACACCTACCAGACGAACGCAAGCAACTGCCCTGACCTTATCCGCTGTCCTGCTGAGTTCTCACCCCTGTGCTCCGCTGCCCTTGGCCATGAAGAAGCTCTACACAGAGTGTCGCACCTGATGTTTGCATGTTAAAGCTATTCTGACTTCTGCGCCCCCCAGCTCAGGTGGAATTTCTCTCACAATATTTTCCCATTGTGGTTAATAAGCCAAAACGGTTAACTGTGAATTCCACAACGAGAGCTGTTGTTTTTTGTTACTTGCTTGTGTTGTTGTTTGGGGTGGCGGGGGGAGCCCTGTAGCTGCCTCACGTGAAAAAGAAAATTAGCTCACAGCATCTGGTGCAAGATCAGGCCAGAAACCAGTCATTTAAATGAAAAGAGGCACACAAAATTAAAGATAACGAACATTTAACTCACACAGACATCGCAGAAGCAGCTGCCACCCAGTGAGGCAGGTATGTCTGGGTAACAGCAGGACACTAGACCAGCACTTAAAAGGGGCCCATGAGAAAGATGGGGACAGACTTTTGAGCTGGGCTTGTTGTGACAGGACAAGGGGTGATGGTTTTAAACTAAAGGAGGGAGATTCAGGCCGGACATGAGGAAGAAATTGTTGGTCCTGAGGGTGGTGAGAGGCTGTCCCAGGTTGGCCAGAGAGGTGGTGGATGCCCCATCCCTGGAGACATCCCAGGCCAGGCTGGACGGGGCTCTGAGCAACCTGAGCTGGTGAAGATGTCCCTGCTCATGGCAGGGGTGGCACTGGGGGAGCTGGGAAGGTCCCTTCAACCCAAACCATCCTGTGACTCCGTGATTCTCAAAGCCACTGCCCTTCTGCTCAAGCCCTGTGTTAGTACAGCACAATCCCTCCCACTGTACCGGCCCGGCCACCGCCAGCGAAGCCTGTGCAGCAAACACTCGTCTGATTGCAGCCGGTTTTGGGGCAGACACCCCGGAGTTGGCTCTGAACTCAGCAGCAAAGCGATTTTCCACGTGGCTTTTGATAAAGAGCCGATAAGGAGCACAACCACCGGCGCCCCCCTCTGCAGCCGCTCCTCCAGCCCGCCCGCCCGCTCCCACTGCGGCTGCCGCCCGGTCCGCGCCCCCCGCGTTACCCGGGGCGCGGACAGACCCGCCCGGAGCCCCCGCGCGTCCGGGGCTCCTGAGCCGCCTCCCCGGGGCTGGTCCTGCAGCGCGGGAGCTCCGCGGAGGGGGACAGGGGGCTCCCCACCCACCGCCCGTTACCTGCAGGAGCGCAGCGCGGAGCCCGCGGCGATGGGGCAGGTGCGGCCGCTGCCCGGGAGGCGGGGCGATCCGACCCCTGGGACACGCCCTGGCCACGCCCTGCCCCGCCTCCCCAGGCCACGCCCTTCCCCCCCCGCCCTGGTCCAGGACCCGTCCTGGGGCGGCGGTGAGTGCACAAAGAGACTCAGAACCGGTTTGGTCGGGAGAGACCCTCAGGGAGACCAACCATAAACCACCCCTGGCGCTGCTCCGTGTCCCTGAGAACCTCATCTCCGTCTGTTCAACCCCTCCAGGGATGGTGACTCCACCACTGCCCTGGGCAGCCTGTTCCAATGCCCGACAGCCCTTTGGGGAAGAAATTATCCCAAATTTCCAACCTCAGCCTCCCCTGGCACAAAGATCCTGCCAGGCTGGTAGCTGTCCCTGGGCCCCAGTCTCCCCAGTTGCTGGCACCTACACACACAGCATCCCAGGCTGTTTGGGTTGCAGGACCTCTGTGGATCCCCCAGCCCCAGCCCTGCTAACGCAGGGTCACCAGAGCAGATCACACAGGGTCGGTCCAGGCGGGTTTGAATGTCTCCAGAGAAGGAGACTACGCACCCGCTCTGGGCAGCCTGGGCCAGGCTCTGGCACCTCCCAGCAAACAAGTTTCTCCTCATGTTCAGATGGACCCTCCTGTGTTTCAGTCTGTGCCCGTTGCCCCTCACCCTGGTGTTGGGCATCACTGAACAGAGTCTGGTCCATCCTCTGACACCCACCCTGAGATATTGATCCCGTTGATCAGATCCCTCTCAGCTTCTCTTCTCCAGCTGAACAGCCCCAGCTCTCTCAGTCTCTCCTCATCACAAAGATGCTCCAGACCCCTCGGCATTTTTTTTTTCTGTCAACTATATCACACACGTTAATAAAAGAAGAAAGTTCTGAACAACATACAGGCACAGACAAGTCCACAAGGCCACGGCACTGCTCCAGCTGCTGGATCGGATGCTCTTGCACACACCAGCACAGATGCACAGACACACAGTGTGCCCAGGGCTGCCCAGCTCCCCCCAGTATCCAGCCCGTCTGCTGGACTTGCCTCTGGACCCCCACGCCCCGCAGCTCCCTAGCCATGTCACCTCTTGGCTGCTTGTCCAGCTGGGTTGTCACCAGCACATCGCACACTCTCTTGCACACCTGCAGTGCTGGCACAAGGGCTCTGACACACACACACCAGATCCACCCCTCGCTGGGAAAAGTGCTGAAGTGGAGTGAACGAGGCAGCAGGACAGACTGACCGGCTGCAGGGCACGGACAGACAAACATCCTGGCCAGAAAACGCCTCTCGTGCTGCAAGCCCTTTTCACCCTCTGATCCCTCTCTCTTTCCACGTTTGTGCTCCCCAAACCACCTTGGTCTCTGCATTTCCCCGCATTTGGTTCCTCCCCTGGGCACCCTGTGATGAACCTTTTGGGATCCCGAATGCTCGTTCCCTGTACCCCACGGCATGTCCCGTGTTTATGGCAGGGACCTCCCTTGGTCCCAAGGGCACTCAGACCTTGGAACGCTGCTGGTCACAGCCCCAAGCCTGAAAGTGTTCAAGAATAGACTGGACAATGTCCTCAGACACACAATATGTGAACTGTGGGGTTGTCCTGTGCAGAGACAGGACTTGGACTCCATGATCCTGTGGGTCCTTCCAGCTCAGGACATTTATGATCCTATGAAATGTTGACTCTTTTCGACAGGTTTGATGCCTGCACTGTGGGGTTGAACCTTTTCTGGGGTAGCCCTGGGATTTTCCTTCCTCTGAGTCCCTGCTTTGTGTTCCCGACCACCTTTGTGCCCCTGTGTTCCCCTGGGCTCATGGAGGTGGCCACTGACAGGCTGATGGCTCCTGTATGGGCCTGGGAGTGGGCAGGGCAGGGTATGGTTTGGGTTTCCCTCCCCGTGCTCCTCTGTGGATGTGCAGAGTGGATTTTATCACATACCACGGTGCTCCTGGTGCTCTGGGCGGTGTGAGGGACGTGGGACGCGGTGCCAGGCCACGCGGGGATGTCACTGACTTTGATCAGACACTGCGCAAGGGACACAGAACCACATCCACCCTGTCAGCTCCTCCTTCTCCGACAGCAGCCTCTGCTGCAAAAATGCCCTGCTCTGTGTTTAAACTCCTCTGCGACTGTCTGCAGCTCTTTATTTAGCACAGGGCTGGTCAGGAAGCAGATACCCACTGAAAGGTATTGATTTTTTCCGTTTCGTGCCTTTCTGGTTTTGCTCTTTCATACTCCCGAATTAGCCAGAGTATTTCTGCACTGCGGGTCCTTCTGCCTTTACCTTTGCTGGTCCTTCTGCCCCTCTCCCAGGCACTGCTCCTCCCTCAGGTCAACTCACACACTGATACTATGGTTTTCCTTTTCTGATGATGTAATAGCTGAGTTTGTCTGGCACCTTTCATGATCAGTGTTACTTTATGTTCACTGAACTTGACCAAAAATGAGGCTGGGGCCCAACTTCTGTAATTAATGTAACATTAAACAGTGCCCAGGAAAAGCTTTTGCATCAACTGCTGATTCATGCAGCTTTCCTGGACAATCTGCATCACATTTCCTTTCCTACCAGTGTGCCCGGATCGTGTTTTCAAAGCAATCCACACAGGAAGGAGAAGCTTAATTAGAAATTAAGCCATGGTTCTCCTTCCTGGGGATGAAAAGTTGTATCCGCTAACCAGAGAAATCAGCGTTTCATGCCAAGCTGCCAAATGTATTAGATTTCTACCTGTGTGTGGTGGTGTCTCAGAAGCCTGGGAAACATTTCTCCAGAAAGTTATGAGACAGTGTTCTTCATTGCCCATGTTTTCATCATGTCACAGATGGCCTATAAAAGCCTTTTGTCTCTGGAAACATTTAAATACTATTTGGAACTTTCCAACTCATTGCTGCTTGCCTGCCAAGCTGTTTTTATGAAGAATGCAGTAATATCAAAACTCTGGGAGCTCATCCTGATCGTGATCTCGACATGAGAACACATCTCCATGTCCTGTGATTCGGACAATTGCTATGGAAGTGCTGGGATTAGGGATCCAGAAAGTTGAGTCTGCTGAAGAAGAATGAGTAAGATTTTGTGAAGGAGAAAAAACCTTCACATTTGGCATATTCGAAAAAGTGAGTTTAGTGGATTAGTCAGCCCCTCTCTGAACTCTGCAGTCTGTATGTGGCAGGGCTGCCTGGCCACATCTGAGTGTCTGTGTGCCACACAGATCTTTGGTTGCTTGAGCTGTGCAGGAACAGCTCAGGTTCCCTGACATTGAGCCTGCTCTTCTGCAGGACAAAGCTGCAGACAAGGCAAACCTTCATCCTCCAGCCCTGTCGGCGAGGTTGGCTGTGACATTCTGCTGATGCCGCCCAGCCCGGTTGTCTGATGATGCCTGGCCCATCAAAGGTCATCAAGAATTATGTGAGTGACCAAAACTACATTAGAATCATAAAATTATGGAATCATAGGATGGTTTGTGTTGAAGGAACTTTCCCAGCTCCCCCAGTGCCACCCCTGCCATGAGCAGGGACATCTTCACCAGCTCAGGTTGCTCAGAGCCCCGTCCAGCCTGGCCTGGGACGTCTCCAGGGATGGGGCATCCACCACCTCTCTGGCCAACCTGGGACAGCCTCTCACCACCCTCAGAGACAACAATTCCTTTCTCATGTCCGGCCGGAATCTCCCTCCTTTAGTTTAAAACCATCACTGCTTGTCGTATCACAACAAGCCCTGCTCAAAAGTCTATCCCCATCTTTCTCATGGGCCCCTTTTAAGCACTGAAAGGCCGCACTAAGGTCTCCCCGGAGCTTCTCTTGTCCAGCTGAACACCCCAACTCTCTCAGCCTGTCCTCCCAGCAGAGCTGTTCCAGCCTCGGATCATTTCTGGGGCTCCTCTGGCCCCTCTCCAGCAGCTCCATGTGTGTCCTGTGCTGAGGACCCAGAGCTGGAGCAGCATTGCAGGGGGGTCTCACCAGAGCGGAGCAGAGGGGCAGGATCACCAAAAACCTGGTGCCCACGGGGCTGGGGATGCAGCCTGGGGCACCTTATTAAAATACAACCTGCCTTGTGTGACCAGAGGCAGACAGAGCAGGTCAGAAGACAAAAGATGTGAGAACCACAAGTTGCAGAGGTGGCTGCACTGGAGCCCACCCAGAGCACTGTGGCTCGTGGGGACAGTGTGTCTGTCCAGGCCGTGCTGTGAGCTCCAGCTCTCCCCAGTGCAAGACCCGTCTGTTGGGCCAGGCCATGGGCTGAGAATCTATTTGGAAGGGCTTGTCCTGCCTGGTGACAGGTCACCCTGACGGCTTTTCATGGTGGACAGCCGGCCAGGCCAGCAGACAGCACTGAGCAGTGCAAAGGCTGTGGGGCAGGCACCCTCACCAGGCCGCTGTCAAGAAAACACCTTCAGATTCCTTAGCAAGGAAAGAATAAACGAGCCCATGAACCAGAAAAGCTCAGATCCATGAGAGCCAAACTATACAGCCCACAATTTGCCCCTGAAACTTCTGTCTTCCTTCTTACATCTTTGACAACAGGTTTCAACAACAAAGAGCTAAAAAAGGAACACACTGCTTTTAATCTGTGCTGGAAGGCAAAAAAGGAGAAATTGGCACAAGAGAAACGCTTCTGTTAATGATGTAAGTAACTGGAAAACATTTCTCCTCAAGGTTCAAACTCGCTCAAACTGTGCAGACAAGTAGCACAATATTCTGATATATTCTGCAATTCTACTGAGAGAAGCAATTGCTTGATAAAGTGACACTGAGAAGTGATACAAATGATGTTTCCTTTTTGGTTCCTTTTGGTGTAAAGGTCAGTACATTAAACCTTCTGAAGACTTCAGAGATCAAGCTCACCCACCGATGCATGGGCAGAACATGCTGTGGTTACGTCTCTCAGTTTTTGGGATATCAAATTTCCTATTAGTTCTGTCCCAGATCACACGTAAGTGGATGCCAACTCTGAAGTATTTGCCTTGAGGCTTTGGCGTTGCTTTTTAGCTTTTATTCTGCTTCCAACTGAAGGTTTTAGGGCTGTTTTCACCACCTGAACATACAAAGCAGTGACACCCTCAGAGCCACGAGCCCCTGCCCAGCTCCCCCTGCCCCAGGGGGTTCAGCTCCATGTCTGGGGGACACCCCCACCTCCTGAGCACCCCATGGACCCCGGGTCACTGTGGGGGTATTGGACATGCCGTGGGGTGCAGTGGACGAGTGTTCAGGATCCTGCAATGCTCACCATAGGGTGCCCAGGGGAGGAACCAAATGTGGGGAAACGCAGAGGCCGAGGTGGTTTGGGGAGCACAAATGTGGGAAGAGAGAGGGATCAGTGGGTGAAAAGGGCCAGCAGCATGGCAAGCGTTTTCTGGCCAGGATGTTTGTCTGTCCATGCTCTGCAGCGGGTCAGTCTGTCCTGCTGCCTTGTTCACTCCACTTCAGCACTTTTCTCAGCGAGGGGTGGATCTGGTGTGTGTGTCAGAGCCCTTGTGCCAGCACTGCAGGTGTGCAACAGAGTGTGCGCTCCTGCTCTGGAGCTGTTCTGCTGTTGTAAAAGCACTACGTGGGTTCACATTGCTGGAGTGTCTGCTCTGGTGTGGTTTTGCCCCCTTTTTCACCCAGTTTACATAAACCCCAGGATGCCCTGTGGGCCTGCATGCTGCCTTATTTATTTTATTTGCTCTGCAGAAAAATGACATCTCTCCCACAGTCCCAGAGTCAGCCAAGGACATCACTGTCCCCAACAGCACTGTGTTGAATGTGCCCCTGCATGGGGATCTGCTCAGTCCCTTACCTTGTGTCTAGAAGTCAGTGCAATGCATTTTTAAAAACCTTTCTCTGCTGAAGCTCCTTGCTGTTTTGCTTACCCTCTGCATCAGCCCTCCAGCTGGCAGCTCTGCCCAAGCACAGCGTCAGACAGAGCAGATGCAGTTTCGATTCTGGAGTCCGTCATTCAGTGAAGCTGTTCATGCCACAGAGTCTTCCCCTGTGTGCAGTGGCCAAGAACTGGAAAGGTGCGACTGGAACCACTGATGTTGCTGGCCCTAAAGAGCTGCCATTAGCTGAAAACCACACCAGAGCTCCTGGCTGGGATTAGCTGAAAGGAAAAGGCTCATTCAGCCTTGAGAACAGAAGGCTGAGGGGAGACCTTATCACCATGTTCCAGTATTTAAAGGTGGCTACAAAGCAGACGGAGACTCTTTGTACAAGGAGTCACGTGGAAAAGACAAAGGGTGATGGGTACAAGTTATTCCAATTGGACAGAAGAGGGAAATTTCTCCTGATGAGAACAACCAGCCATTGGAATAATGTCCTCAGTGCAGTGGAGAGTTCCCCAACACCGGACGCACTTAAGATGCATCTGGACAGGTGCTGGGCCAGCTTGTCTAGACCAGGCTTGTGCCAAGAAAGGTTGGACCAGGTGATCCTTGAGGTCCCTTCCAACCTGGGATTCTGTGATTCTATGATTCTTCACTTTAGAACTGGTGAAGTCAGAGCCAGAGCTCTACGTGTGTGGTCTTGCAGATTTGCCCTCTCCAGAGAGGTGAGGATGATGTTACCTGCCTTGGAGCTGAGGAAAGGGGATGAATGGACAGAAGAATGTGCCCTTTCTGGGTGCCTGTAGCCCTGGACAGTGTGACTGCTGAGTGAGCAAAGGGCACTGGTTTCACTGCACAGCTGCCCCAGACACCGTATACAACAGCTGTATGTAACTGCCCACCACGTGAGCATGCAAACTTTCTGGAAACTTGCAGAACCCTACATAACAGCCCTTGTCTTCTTTCCTGACCCTCACACCTGGGGCTGCAGGCCCAGCCTGGAAAACAGAGGAAATAAAGAGGAAAGCTCTTCACTAGTGACTGTCCCAAAAGAAAGCAGCCTGTGGGCTGAAATGGTAGACCAAACTTCACAGGCGAAGCTGCCAGAGCCAACCTGTTTGCCAGGCTGTTCTCCTTTGTGAGGGAAACCTGCCTTGCATCACATGAACCAGCCTAAGCCAGCCTAACTCAGACCCTCTTTGCCCTGGCTAAGCCTGGGTTAGATACCGGTATCATCATGTTCCTGTGCATCACTCACTGAAGTAGATGTGCCAGTCCTAGTCTCAACACACATCTGGTCTTCAGCCACATTTGATTTCAGACAAGCTGGACTGAGAGCAGTGAGCATGGATGCTCCAGCTGCAAGGCACCAGAAAGATGGCACCAGAAAGACAATACCAGAAGCACCAGACTCGGCAGAAAGGGCCACGCATGCTGTTTGTGCACCATGCACACTATTTGTGCACTACACATGCTGTTTCTGCACCACCCACACGATTTGTGCACCACGCACGCTACTTGTGCACCCACGCACGAGCAGAGACAGCATTGCCCTCCACACCAGGCCTGGGAAGCTGGGAGGCATCAATGGGGTGAGTGTGAACTGTCCCTTCAGCTTGAATGGGCTGCAACATTAATTTGCTTTTCAGGCTGGCCTGATGAAGCCCAGAAAATGAACCTTTGCACGGTCTGACTGGCTGTGTGGCCCACAGAGAGAGGCTACGGAATGACAAGATGAAATCTATTGGCCAGACAAAGAGAAAGTCTATTTGTTTGCACAAAGGCAAATGCTGCCATTAGTGTGTGTATTAATATTGATTATTTTGATGGGGTGAAAGGGTGAACACGGTAGGTAGCACCAAGGCTCCAGCGCTATCTGCTTTGCTGCCCCTCGGTCTTCCGCAAGGCTTCCCCTGGGGCTCTAAAACGCCTTCGATATGCGTCAGTGATAAACGTCCTGATCTGGCTCCAGAAGCGGAGGTTTCTGGCACTTCTCTGAGTCTCACTGGCAGATGCTCAAGGGGCCAGGGCAGGCTGGTGCTGCTGGCCTGGGAAAGGCACACTGTCCTTTCAGCACGTGGGAGCAGTACTGTTTTTTCCTTCCTGCTCCAGTCTCTTTTCAATTCTGTTTCAAATTTGATTCAGCTTTTTGCCCAAGTTCCTTTATCTCCTCCACAGCAATACTTGGGAAAACAGCATCATTTCTGCTTTTCGGATACAAAACAGGACTGGGAGAAACGTCAGTCTTGAAATGCAGGAGGAGACTCCTTGCTTTTCTGGCAAAGTGGGCTTGGGACCCGCCAATCTGTTTCTGCTAGCAAAGACCAGGGAAACCCATCATTCAGAGTGAAACCTCAAGTAAATCAAGGAGATTTCCTGGAAGTCGGTGGAAGAAGGCTGGCTCATGTCAGCCGCACACCTGGCCAGTTCTACTGCGTTTCCCTCCAGGGCCTTCCTGTAAAGTTCTCAGAAGGGCAGTTGTACAACTTCTGTGACCGGAAGAGGTTGTCGTTTCATTTGCACTGAGGATTGTGGTTTAATGTCCCGCAAATGTGCTGAGAAAGCCCCAGGCTGGAGTCAGAAGTTTGGGAACATTCCTCCTTGACCACTCAAGCCAGGCAGGCAGGAAAGCTCCCTCAGCCAGCCGGAGATGCAATTAGCTCTGTTAATCACGGGCACAAGGGAAGCAGCTGCTCTGTAATTGGCTTTGCCTCAGGTCAGAGGCAGCTTAGCTGAGAGAAATCTGTTTCTTTGAATTATCTGCCGACTGCGTGGGCATTGCCCGATGCCAAGGAGCAGGGGCAGGGCTGGGCGGGCTTCCGAACCCAGACAAACCCAGACGTCTCGTGCAGGAGCTGGGGGATCCACAGGACACTGCCTCCTTGCTCAATCCTCTCTGGGCACATCTGGTGTCCGTGTCCATTGCTAGCAGTGTTCCTGGCTCCTGAGCTGCCGCGGGACATGGGGCTGCGCTGGCTGGAGCCTGCGTGGCACAGACAGAGCTCTGTGAGGACTGAGGGCTGCATGCACCGTCTTCTGGGTGAGCCTGGTGCTCTGCCAGTGGACAGAGTCGGCACAAAAAACACAGACAACAAGTTCAAAAGATGGGCTTACTTTGGTTTAAAGCAGCAAAAGAATAAGCAAGGCAATGTACCTAACCGTAACTATGATGCTGAGGGGTCTGGAGCATCTTTGTGATGAGGAGAGACTGAGAGAGCTGGGGCTGTTCAGCTGGAGAAGAGAAGCTGAGAGGGATCTGATCAATGGGATCAATATCTCAGGATGCGTGTCAGAGGATGGATCAGACTCTGTTCAGTGGTGCCCAGCACCAGGGTGAGGGGCAACGGGCACAGACTGAAACACAGGAGGGTCCATTTGAACACGAGGAGAAACTTCTCTGCTGGGAGGTGCCAGAGCCTGGCCCAGGCTGCCCAGAGCGGGTGTGGAGTCTCCTTCTCTGGAGACATTCAAACCCGCCTGGACCGACCCTGTGTGATCTGCTCTGGTGACCCTGCGTTAGCAGGGCTGGGGCTGGGGGATCCACAGAGGTCCTGCAGCCCAAACAGCCTGGGACGCTGGGATACGACATACAATTAAGTATAGTGACTAAGAAAGATAAATCACCAATGGCCCTGATACTTCACCATCATCCAGATCTAAGCTTCAGCTGGAGAGCCCCTTTCACAGCAAAGGATCAGAGAAGATTTCCTGGCAACTGTGAAATCCTGCACTATGTGTCCACTTGCAGGTGAGGTCTCCATCGTTGCTGTGAGAGGGTCCTGCTTTTGCACAGGTTAACAAGCAAATACATACATCAAAATTCACAAAACCACCAGGTGCACTGGCATCCTCGCTCAGGTGTGTCCCGAAGTGGCCGGGATCCCAGGAGCCCCAGTTTTGCTAATTCATCTCCAGCTTTGACAGCTTCCAGGGGTGGTTCCCATGCTCATGTTTGGCTTTGACTATGTATTTCCAAACAAGGCCTGATGCCTCGTTTCTTGGCATAATCAAGGAAACATAAGTATATTCTCATGACATTTCATCTTCACTGATGAGTATATTTTATCTAAGCTCCATCTTTTGCTAATGATTATACATATTTCACTCATTATTATGGATATTTTGGTAGTGATTAGATACTCATATAATATTTGGTTGGGAGGTTCATCTAGAGATCAACTTTGGTTCAGGGCCTATTGCTCAAGCCTTGGTACTGAAATGGAGAAATAAACTTAACAGCAGAGTCAATTATACTGTCAAGCGGCATTCTTTATTTTATCAGTGCTGGGGAGCTCTGGGGATCATCCTCCATCAGTGCTCCAAAGACTGGATGCTCTTGCGTTGCTTATATTCATATAATTATTACATATGCATTACAATTTTTGAAAATTTTGACATACATCTATACTAAGAAATAATCTATGATGTTATAGTTGTTTAGTTTCTTACTTACATCTATTAATTATTAGTTAAATATAAACTAAGCACTCTGCTTCTAAACAATGTGTCACTTAATTTTCTGTCTCCCTCTTGTCCTGCAGAAGGATCTAAAACTTGAAAAATATCCCCTTGTTTTGCAGGTGGTCAGAAAGCATTTATC
>VWYH01005765.1:18251-110866 GCA_013399365.1 Pampusana beccarii
GTTGGACATGAGGAAAAGGTTCTTCACCCAGAGGGTGCTGGACACTGGAACAGGCTCCACAGGGAGGTGTCACGGCCCCAAGCCCGACAGTGTTCAAGAAGAGACTGGACAACGTCCTCAGACACACGGTGTGAACTGTGGGGTTGTCCTGTGCAGGAACAGGAGTTGGACTCCATGATCCTTGTGGGTCCTTCCAGCTCAGGACATTCTGTCATTCTAAGGTCTTTGGTCCTCTCAGTCTCTTTGTACCTGTTAAATATCACTGGCCTCCAACAGTTTCCCTGGATGTGTTTGGGAACGGGGGTTGCCTTTGTGCAAGCCCTGGCATGACGGGGTTCTGTGTGGGTGTGGAGGCTCCTGTGCACCCAGTGACGCTGCAGAGATAATTCAGTGACCAGCTGAGGCAGTAACCAACCCTGAGGTCAGCAGCAGTACCGAAGACAACGTAATTCCGCAGGCAGTGCATGATTCAGTAAAGCCAGCAGAGCCAGATGCGCATTGGCGCAGTCACAGGAATTATTCACTGCAATTAGAGAAAAACAGAGATCCCACTCTGAATAGTTTATCCAGAGCTCAGAGGGGCCATCAAGGCAACGTCTGGTCCCGCCCAGAGCAGCTATAACCTCCTTCCCCAGGACATCAAGACGAGTTTTCTCCCCAGGACCGTGTTCCCAGGCACACCTCACACAGCAGTGCCACGCGGACGGGGACACCAGCGGGGATTGCAGCTGGGGACACAGTGACACAGCCAGCACTGCTGGGTCTGAGGCTGTTGTGATGTCATGTGCTCTGGACTGTTGAGAGCTGTAATCCCCAAAAGCTCTGCTTCACCTGTGTCCACCCCCCTGGACAGAGCCGTGTGACATGTTCCTATGCCCAGGACAGGCACCTGGAGCCCCTTGTTCACATGTAACTCCAGCTGCCTGGGAGCATCATCAGTCACAGACTTCAGTGGTAAAAGATGTTCCAAGCACTATTACATACAATCACAGAATCATTTTGCTTGGCAAACACCCTCAAGATCATCGAGTCCAACCATAACCCAGCCCTGTCACTACCCCATGTCCCTGAGAACCTCATCTCTGTCTGTTCAACCCCTCCAGGGCTGGTGACTCCACCACTGCCCTAGGTGGCCTGTTCCAATGCCCGACAGCCCTTAGGGGAAGAAATTGTTTCCAAGATCCAACCCTGGCGCAACTTGAGGCCATTTCCTCTGGTCCTGGTGCTTGTTCCTTGGGAGTGAAGCCTGACCCCTCCTGGCTCCAAGCTTCTTTCAGGCAGTTCAGAGATCAGAAGGTCTCCCCTCAGCTCCTGTTCTCCAGGCTGAACCCCCCAGGTCCCTCAGCCGCTCCCATCACACTTGTGCTCCAGCCCCTCGCCAGCTCCATTCACTCCTCTGCACTCTCTCTGTTGCCTCAATGTCCTTCTTATGATGAGGGGCCCGAAACCGAACACAGGATTCAAGGTTTGTCCTCACCAGTGCCCGGTACAGTGGCACAATCACTTCNCCTGGGCACACTCTGGCTCATGTTCAGCCGCTGTCACCAACACCCCCAGGGCCTTTTCCAGCTGCTCTTCCCCAAGCCTGCAGCGTTCATGGGGTTGCTGTGACCCAAGTGCAGGACCCGGCACTTGGTCTTGTTGAACCTCAGACAACTGGCCTCATGCCATAGATCACACCTTCAAAGCTCATGCTCACTGCCCTCCTGCTGAATATACACAGTGTCAAGATACCGTTTTATTCCGAGACTGCAATGCCAGGCAGTAAAACCACCACCAGCTCACCTTCCCACAGCACCCACATCACTTACACTGTCGGGTTTGGTCAGCACCTCCCAAGGTTCCCCCTTCCCAGGCCTGGTCCGTAATTCACTCCTGGTCGCACAATCACTTTCCTGTACTGCACACGCTCGTGGCTTGGGGTCTGCACCTGCGCAGGGGTCTTCGCTCCTAGGGGAGTGGTTTTCAGCGTTATAACGAGCTTATAATGAGCAAAGTTCATCTAAAGGACACTGACAGCCTGGAGATAACATGCTAAACCAACTCAACTGATTGCACAGGTTCCAGATGTTCAAACTGCAGAGACAAGAGCTCCAGGTAAGGAGTTCTTCAGATTACTCTGATCTCTGTTAGAGGAGCAGACTGACTCGAAACTGCTCCACTGATTCACATGTCCTTGGGTTAGTGATTGCTGACAGGATTTATCCTTTAATTGGGAATGAGTACACGTCCACAGGGAACCCCGAGCTCCCTGAACCCTGGACAGGCCCCATGTTGGGCACAAGCAGCTACGGCTGCAACTAGTACCGCTTGGACAAGGCTGGTTTAAGTTTCATATCAGTCATTTAGCTTAAGCCAAAGTGTACTAAATAGAATGAATCACCTAGCATTATAAAGCTGTGTGATTTTTAATGCACTCTCTGCTTCATGTTACTCAGTAAGCTGAATTTGCTGAAATCTTGAGCTGTGAAGTTCTGCTCCTATTTTCCAAAAGCAGATACAGATTACACTAAACATCTGTGAGATCAGGTCTGGTTTGTACTTTGCTGGGAAGAACAGAATTGACTGGGGAGAAAGTGACCACTTCGACACTAACACAAAGACACGACAGACACGTGTGAGATAGGGGCTGTTCTGCACTTCGCTGAGAGGAGAAGGATCCATTCGGTCAAACAGCACCTTCAGGGCTATGGACTGTGAACAGTATCTACAGTCCAAAAGAACAAAGGCCTGTCTGAGATCAGTGAAAAAGATCCAGTGAGAAGCAAGTAGAGCCCAGACTCAACTATTGCTATTGGACTGAATTACGGTGTGAATGAGATGTAAAGACGTAAAAAACAGGGATTTTTGTGCTTTGCTGCACCTCTGTAGGAAACAATTACATTGCCAACAGTACAGGCCCAAGCAGGATCTCTCAGCAAAGATTATTTGTGATTTTGCAAGACAAGCTCTTCTACCTAGTGGCTGGAATATGGAACAGGGCAAAAAGCCCCCGCTTATATCCCCTAATTCCCACCGCAAATTCCCTCCCTGTTCTGCATTGGTTGGTACATGATTCACAGCTGCCCTGCCTCAGTTTACCCCTCTCTCACAACTCCACTCTAAAAACCCTCCCCATATTCATTTTTTTTCCATTCAAGGTGTGGTTTCTTGGCTCTCTGGCTAACCTGACCCCCTACCTTAACTTTTACCCACAGGACTAGTTTTTCATTCCACCGTTAATGCAGACTTTGTTTTACAGCCCAGGTCTTACAATGAATGTCCCTCAGTCCCACTCACTGAGTCCTGCAGATCCAGAGCTGCAAACAACGTTCCTCCTTCAATGGCTCCTCGCACCTCTGCACAGGCACCAGCTCCAGCCAGCCCTCCTGCTATTCTGCTCCACTAAATTACTGATTCTTACCAATTCTGTTTCTTAAAGTTTGCTTTACAAACAGACAACAGGCTCCTGCAAGGAAGGCAAGCAGCATTCGGCTTGTCATATCTCCTCAGTGCAGTAAATAACAGAGAGATCCTGCCACCAAACTTTCTCCAACTGCACTTTGAGTGTTCACAGAATCACAGAACGTCAGGGATTGGAAGTGACCTTGAAAACTTGTCCAGTCCAATCCCCCCACCACAGCAGGAACACCCAGATGAGGTTACACAGGAAGGTGTCCAGGCAGGTTTGAATGTCTGCAGAGAAGGAGACTCCACGACCTCCCTGGGCAGCCTGGTCCAGGCTCTGTCACCCTCACTGAGAAGAAGTTTCTTCTCATATTTAAATGGAACCTNTAATGAGGTCACCCCTCAGTCTCCTCTTCTCCAAGCTCAAGAAGCCCAGCTCCCGCAGCCTTTCTTCACATGGGAGATGCTCCACTCCCTTCATCATCTTTGTTGCCCTGCGCTGGACTCTCTCCAGCAGTTCCCTGTCCTTCTGGAACTGAGGGGCCCAGAACTGGACACAATATTCCAGATGTGGTCTCACCAGGGCAGAGTAGAGGAGCAGGAGAACCTCTCTCATCTACTGACCCCCTGCTTCTAATCCATCGAACGTACCATTGGCCTTCCTGGCCACAAGAGCACAGTGCTGGCTCATGGTCATCCTGCTGTCACAAGGACCCCCAGGCCCCTTTCCTCTACACTGCTATCTAATAGATCATTCCCCAACCTATACTGGAAGCTGGGGTTGTTCCTGCCCAAATGTAAGACTCTTGCCCTTGTTGTATTTCATTAAATTTTTCCCCGCCCAACTCTCCAGCCTGTCCAGGTCTCTGGATGGCAGCACAGCCTTCTGGTGTGTCAGCCACTCCTCCTAGTTCGGTGTCATCAGCAAACTTGCTGATAGTGCACTCAATTCCCTCATCCAATAACTGATGAATATATTGAATAGTACTGGTCCCAGTACTGACCCTTGAGGCACTCCACTAGATACAGGCCTCCAACTGGACTCTGCCACATTGACAACATCGGAACATTTTTTTTCCGCGGTAACTGGACCCTGAACCACTTTACAAGGACACCACGCGCGACCCACAAGCCTGACCACACGCTTCTTCCGGTTCCGGGCAGAAAACACCCGCCCCACTGAGGGCGCTGACTTCTCGGCCCGTCCCGACGCATGCGCCGACCCCGCCCCATTGAGGGCGGGGGTTTTGCTGTCCCGCCCCGCGCATGTGCTGTCCGCCGCCGCGTGTGTCCCTCCCGGCGCGCCGTAGCTGCGGGGCGCGCGGGGCCGCCGGCATGTTCCGCATCGAGGGCCTGGGCCCCAAGCTGGACCCCGAGGAGCTGCGGAGGAGGATGCGGCGCGACGTGCTCACCTCCGTCCGCAACTTCCTCATCTACGTCGCGCTACTCCGGATCAGTGAGTGCGGGGGGCAACGGGGGGTCCGGCGGGGTCTGCGCCCCGGGACGGCCCAGACAGGCCGCGGGGGCCGCGCTCCAGGGGAGCCTGAGATGCCCGCAGAGGCTTGTGCGAACGCGGGGGTTCTGCGCCTTTATAGAGCGCGAAGGAGCAGGAGCAGAGCCGGGCTGTGCTGTGTGGGCAGAGCCTTAGTGTGCGGGAATTGCAGCTTCTGCTGTTTACTACAGAAAAAGGTCTGGGTGATTATTCCAGTGGTGCCCTGGGCTGCGTCCCCAGCCCCGTGGGCAGCAGGTTTGGGGGGATCCTGCCCCTCTGCTCCGCTCTGGTGAGACCCCCCTGCAGTGCTGGTCCAGCTCTGGGGTCCTCAGCACAGGACACACATGGAGCTGCTGGAGAGGGGCCAGAGGAGCCCCAGAAATGATCCGAGGCTGGAACAGCTCTGCTGGGAGGACAGGCTGAGAGAGTTGGGGTGTTCAGCTGGACAAGAGAAGCTCCGGGGAGACCTTAGTGTGGCCTTTCAGTGCTTAAAAGGGGCCCATGAGAAAGATGGGGACAGACTTTTGAGCAGGGCCTGTTGTGACAGGACAAGGGGTGATGGTTTTAAACTAAAGGAGGGAGATTCAGGCCAGACATGAGGAAGAAATTGTTGGCCCTGAGGGTGGTGAGAGGCTGTCCCAGGTTGGCCAGAGAGGTGGTGGATGCCCCATCCCTGGAGACATCCCAGGCCCGTCTGGATGGGGCTCTGAGCAACCTGAGCTGGTGAAGATGTCCCTGCTCATAGCAGGGGTGGCACTGGGGGAGATCTGAAGGTCCCCGCCAGCACAAAGTATTCTGTGATTTCCCTCTCCCCCAGCCCGGTGTTTTCTAGACCTGGCCCAAGGCTCTGACCTGCAGCACCAGCAGCCACTGCTGTTTTCCCCCTTGAATCATGCCGTCTGTTAAAGCAATCACGCAGGGAGGGAAGGGACAGGGACCATGTGGGAGGCAGAGGTGGCATCTCAGCCTGAGTATTTTAGATGTGACATAAATGTGCTGCAGTTTCATCACAGACTCACCACAGACTTCTTGTTTTCTTCAGCTGAGTTAAGCTCATGGTTCTTTATTTTCTCTTTTTCAGCTCCTTTCATCCTGAAGAAGCTGGACAGTATATGAACACCGAGGAAGACTCAGCATATGAAAACATGAAATGGACTGTAGCTGCTTTCCCCTGTTTGTTAATTAAATGTTGTGCCAGAGGCAGACAGCCAATACTAAATGGTTCTAAAATGTGTCACTTAAGCATATCTGACCTGGGAACGGTAGCGAAGTCTGGAGCACAGGGAAGGTGTCTGTTGTCCCTGCTGGTGGATTCTGGTCACAGAACACTCCCCGATGTCATCGAGCAGTGATTTAGGACAGAACATTTCCTGTACTGTTCAAAACAAAGTTTATCTCCGTGTCGTACAAAGTGTCGCGCACTAGCAAGTTGCTTTGTTGTGCAGCCGCCTCTTGACCGCCGCGTGCTATTGCCATCGTTACCGAACCTGTCTGCGTAAAAAACAAAGTTTTAATGAGTCCAGTTCACGAGCAGTGTGATTTGAAATAAATGGAAGAGCAGTTGTGTCACTTAAGTCTGGTAGCGATTTATTTTTAACAATTGTCACTTAAACTAGAGCTTATGAGGTGTGTTATTTCCCTGGCTCTTTAGCTTAGTCTCTCCTCCACCTTTTAAGTCGATTGGTGTTGAGGCAAAGCAGTTGAGTGAAAAAGACAAAGCAATGGTGTATACTCCAGGTTGTTAAATGTGTAGTAACTCAGATGTGAAACATGAACATGTAGTCAAGACTCAGAGAAGTAACAGGGTGAAGGTAGCTCAGCTTTATCCCGCTGCCAATCCCCATTTCCGCTTAATTAGAACCTCCCGGGTCTGGAATTATGCAAAGTAAAGCAGGAACACCACCACATTTCTTCTGTGAGCTACCAGGGGAATTTTAGTCACGGCAGACTTTTTACTGTGCCCACTACTGCCTCATGCCAGTATTTGTAGTGTTTCGTCATATCTTGAGCTGAACTCTTTCTGCCACAAGTTGCTGTGTGCTGGTAGGTCAGGGGTGTTAGGTTACTCAGAGGCTGCAATGTTCTTACTTGGTGCCGCTCACGCTGGTGTCAAAATCAGGGTTATTTGCTCAGAGAAGCAGCTGCTTTGTGAGGAGGGCTGCGATTGTTGCCTCTGAAAGGGGGACTGTGGGGCTGGCGCTTACCAAATGCGTTGGTTTAAGATGCCCCTGAGCCGAGTTCCTAAAGCAGGAGGTGGATTCTCAGCTGTTCTGGGTTACTCCTGTTTGCCCAAGTCTTAAAATTAGGGTTTGACTTGATACCCATAGATCAGCTGCACACCAGATCTCCAGAGAGGATCAAATATTTCTCAGCCTTGTACTTAACTCCTTGAAATACAGTATATTGATACTGTGTGTGTATTTGGCTGCTGCACAGCAGGTGAAGAACCCTGGGTTTGGGACAACAGTCCCTGTTTTCAGCCCTCTGACGTCCCTCACTGCAAGATGCTTATACCCAACGAGGAGCTTTGTTCCCGAGACTGGGCAGAGGAGAGTCGTTGTCCCAAAAACCTGGGATCTTCACCCAGTGTGAAAACAGGAATTCACACACCAGGTCAAGGTATTTGCTTTATTCACAGCTCTGCACAGAAAGGGGTGCTCAGTGATCTATGGCAAAACTAGCGCACCAGGAAACCATTGCATGATACATTTATACATTTTCATTCTATAATGGCTCTTAATACTTATATATGTTTACACCTACTTAAGAGTCTATTGGTTCAAACTTTCCTCACCCTGGCTCAGGGGTGCAGTAAATATAAAATCTTCTACACAGGCTCAGTAAATAGGATCTTCTCCAGGAGGGGGGGTGGCCTTCGGTAAGGAGATGTGATTTTCTATTAAAATGAGCCTATAATGAGGAGAGTTCACCAGAAGTTCCCAATGTACCACTGATCCTTGCAAATTTCACGGTTTGTTACCATGCGCATATTTTCTCTTTTATGGTCTCCTTCCCCCCCATCCTTTGCAAAACAAAGGACTCATTAACAGTGTATATTATGCCTTAAACAGCTGGTTTTTGCATCTTCGGACAGGAAAAGAGAGGTGTCTGGGAAGGCACAGACTCCACTTTTTCAAGGTGTCTCTTAAACAAAGGCATGAATTTTTGAGATAAAGACAATTAACAGTGTTGCTTTCTGAAGCCTATCAAGGCCTCAGTCCTCGTTCCTGCTTAACTGGGATGACTAAGATGTGTCATCTCACGGACAATCGTCCACCAGGAGAAATCAGGAATGACCAGCTGCCCCAAACGGACAAAACAACCCACTTGTGGTCAGCACGGTGGCCATCCCTCTCATTTTTCGACCACTGACTCATTTCTGGAAGGATCTCCTTAATTAGCATGAGGAGTGAGCGGAGGGGACACGCCGCCCTCTCCTACCTGCATGTAGATCGAGTGGGTTATAAAACTTCCTCACTTGGGACATTTTTGAGTGTTTTTGGTTTTTTGTGTGTGTGTGGTATTAATGAAGTTTCACAGTAATGAAGTTTGGTCACACCCAGCACCATGACAGCTACAGAGGAGGTCACAGGAGCAACGACCTTCAGAGGTCAGATCTCACTCATTTCTTCTGATATCTTAATCTATCTCTCTTTTTCCTCTCTCTCTCTTTCTAACTTTTTTCTGGACACGTAAGAGTAATACCTTCTGAGTTTTGTTGTTAAAGTCTTGCCAAGTTTTATGATATAGTTACAAGCTTCTGCAAAGCCACTATTTGCTGTAACTCCACCGAGTGTCTGTATTATATTGGTGATTTAATTGAACGCCTTGGGTGACTGTCTCAATTTGGGTTATCATGCCAAGTATTCCAAAGTTTTAACCTTTGCCCACACCCCATGGTGTGTGTCCGTCGTTCTGCACAGAGAAGGGACACATGGGCTGTGGGGACATGGTGCTTGACACAAACGTGGGAAACGGGGGAGGGGGCAGAGAATGGGGAAAATGACGGTGCCTGCACATAGTCCAGCAGATGCAGGAGAGGGAGTGGTACCGAAAAGTTGGCAAAAAGCCTCCTTAACACAGTTCTGAAAGTGTTAAAAAGCAGCACTTCTATTGCAGTGCACTGGACGCTCAGAGGATCGTTCCTCTAATCAAGCGTGCGCGTGATTCGCACTTCTTGGTATTTATCACACATACCAACTGCATATTCGTTTATTTCTACTGCTTAGTGAATGCATTAAACGTAAATTATTTACATAACCCCTCCCTTGACCGAAGTCCATCTTTGGTTTTCGAGGGTCCTCATCAGGGGTCTCTGGTGGCCCCCGTTGTCTTTGCAGCTGGTGCCCCCCCAGTGTTGGCTTCTTGACCTGGTTTCCTGAGCTCGTGTGCTGTCATTTTGTGCTGCTGCTCAGCAAGTGTCACGTAGCTCTTTCTTCATGTAGTGCAACATCCCTCTTGTCCAGCTTGCAAACCGAGGACATCCTGCCTTGCCTCATGTCCAGTCTCTACATAGTGATTGTTTCTCTGTTAAGTTCCTGTTACATTAGGTCTAGTCTTGTTACATTAGGCGTAGGGGTTTCTAAAAGACTGATGGACCATCACATACACAGCACTGAGCCGGCGCTGAGAACTGGCCCCGTTCTGCGTCTTTTTGGGGTCATTTGCATCGAACCAGCCGAAGTGGGGGCGCAGGGAGGCCTGGGGTCAAGCCAGGGTCAAGCCGGTGGTACAAGGGACGGGTCGGGGGTCACGATGCCCCATCCGCAACGTGCTGAGTGGCCCCGACCGCCATCACCACCAACGCCCTTGACCTTGCTGAGGGAAGGGATGGGGGAGAGGGGGAAGGACACACCCCCTGCCCCACCCCTTGTGACATCATGGGTGGGCGTGGCGGGGGTTCCGCCCCGGGGCTGCTGACGGGGGAAGCTGAGCGATGGGGTAGGGGCTCCGCACCCTCAGAGCCTCCCCCCCGCCCAAGGGCCGCCGAGATTCCCCCGGTGCGCACGGGCCCTTTAAGGAGTGGAGCCTGGGGGCGTGACCACGTGAGTATCGCTCCGTGTGGGTGTGTCCAAGCGGGCGGCATGGTTGAGTGGGCGGGGCCTAGAGGCGGCTGACCAATGAGCGGGCCGAGGGCGGGGCTGTCCGCACGGAGTGACGTTATGCCGCACAGCGACAGTCGGGCGGTGGTGACGGGGCTCGCGGTGACATCATCACGTAACGTAATACGACATCATCGCGCGAAGTCACACTCAGCTGGGGAGTCGGGACATGGTACGTGTGACGCACCGGGGGTTCGACGTCATCTGACCCCCGATGACGTCAGTCCTCCCGTGCGTGTGGAGGGCGCCCCCTGTCGCAGCCCCAGCGATACACTGGGATGGGGCCCTGCGCCATACTGGGAGTCTGGGCTGCACTGGGAAGCACTGGGAGACATGAGACCACACTGGGAGACACTGGTCCATACTGGGAGGGTCCTGGTCTGTACTGGGAAGTGGAGGCAATGCTGAGAGCAGCACCAGTGGGTACTGGTCTGTACTGGTGCTTACTGGTGGGTGCTGGGGATGGGGACGTGACGTACAGCAGTGCCTGAATGGCGGGAAAAATGGGGAAAATGGGCAAAATGGGTTAATGGGGGGAAGCGGAGTAAAATGGAAAATGGGGGAAGAAGTGAGATAAAAATGGGAGGAAGGGGAAAAAATAACAGGAAAAACAGTGGGAAATGGAATAAAAATGGGAAAATGCCACCACCACAACAAAATAAAACCAACCAAACAAAACAAAAAAAAACCCCAACCTAGATTAAATGGTTAAAGGTGGGGGGAATTGGGAAAATAGGGGGATGGGGGAAGAAATGGGGGCAAAGATGGGGAAACTGAGAAAAAATGGGAGAAAATGGGAGAAACGGGTAAATGGGAAAAGGTGGGGAACTGGGGGAAATTGGGGGAATGCGGAAAACAGGGAACAAATATGGGTGGAAATCGGGTAAAAAACAAGGAAAAAGGGAAAAATGGGGCACAAATGGGCAAAAAGTGTGGACAAAAGAAAGAAAAAGGAGAAATGGGGGAAAAAATGGGGAGATGGGGCAGAAATACACACAATCCAGGGGAAAACCAGATAAAAATTCGAGGCATATTGGGGGAAAATGGGAAAAATGTGGGGTAATGATTTGTGAAGGAGGGGAGAAATTGTGGAAATGGGGCAAAAATCAGGAAAAAGGGGAAGAAACAGGGAGAGGGCGAAGTAATGGAAAAGAGAGAATGGAGAAATGGAGAAAATCAGAAACAAGGAGGAAACAGGACGTAAATGAGGCAAAATGGGTCAGAACCAGGGAAAAAAGGGCAAAAATGAGGCAACATGGGGAAAACACAGCCCATTAAGGGGGTTGGGGCAAGAATGGGGGGAATGGGCCAAGATGACTAAAGTGGGGGAAAATGGGGGAAAAACCTAGAAAAAAGTGGAGCAACACCAAGAACAAAGAGGAGGAGACGGGGTGAAAATGGGCAAAATGGGGCAAACCCAGGGAAAACTGCGGAAAAATGGGGTCAAAATGGGGCAAAATGGCAAAAATTGAGGGAGGAGTAGGCAATAGGAACTGAACATACCAGTATGGCCCAGTACCACACACCTGCCATGCTGGCTTGCCCACTTCCATTCCAGTCTGGCCCCAGTGCTCCCAGTATGATGCCAGCATGAGCTACAGCTGAAGACCCCAGTATGAACGCCAGTGGTCCCAGTACAGTGCCAGCCTGGGCTGCAGCTCTCCCAGTATGATCCCAGTGTGGGCCCCAGGGCTTCCAGTGCACTCCCAGTGTTCCCAGTATGCAACCTATGATGCCCAGAGTGGGCCCTGAGGCTCTGAGTGCAGCTCCAGTGCGCTCCCAGGGTGGCCTGCAGTGCTCCCAGTACAGACCCCAAGGCCACTCCTAGCACTCCCAGTACAAGCTCCAGTGCTCTTCCAGTGCACTCCCAGTATGGTCCCTGTGGCTCCCAGTATGGGCCCTAAGGCTCTGATTACAGTTTCAGGGTATTCCCTGAACGTATGTATGGGCCCCAGCACCACCAGTACACACCCCAGCATTCCCAGCAGACACAACCAATAAACAGTTTTAATTCTGAGCCACCCCGGTGCCTCTCGAGCCCCCAAACCCTGGGAATTCTCCCCAGAAATGATGTCGCCATCCTGCCATCACCTTTATTGGGGGGTCACGCAGGGTCACAGGATCAGGCCCCCCCCAGTGAACTCCATCCGCTGCGAGGGGAGAGAGAGAATGGGGTGAGTGGGGGGACCCTGGTGTGTGGGTCAGGGAAGCCCGGTGTCCGGGGGGCTGGGGGACATGGTGACGCACCTGTGGGGGGGTGACGAAAGCCAGCCAGTCAGAGGGGCGGGTGGGCAGCAGCCCCATGGCCTGGCACTTGTAGAGGGCCAGCGCCAGCCCCAGCCCATTGCCCACCAGGAACACCAGTCCCTGCAGCGCCCGGCGGCTCGAGCTCTCCAGCGCCTTCAGGGCTGTGGAGACAGGGGGACAAGGGTGTCACTGTCACCTGTGTGCCTGGCGTCGTGGGGGAGTGGGGTGGTGATGGGCGGCAGGGGAGCGTCACGAGGGAGGGTGGCACAGGGCATGTTGGGGGACAGGTGGGGTGACCGACATGGGGGTGACAGTCACAGGGATGGCTGTTGAGGGACATGGAGGGGTGACCAAGGTGGGTTGACTCTCACAGGGACAACTGTAGCGGGGTGCATGGGGACAAGTTACCTGGGGGTGGCTGTTGGTGACAGCTGACACAGGGGTGCCTATCTGGGGACATGTAGGGCAGCTGATGCTTGCAGGTGGCTGTCACAGGGGCGACTATTGGGGCACGTGTAGGGGTGACCAGGGTGGGGTGACTGTCACATGAATGACTTTAAGGGGGTGCATGGGGATGAGTGACCTGAGGGTGGCTGTTGGTGACAGCTGATGCAGGGGTAACTGTTTGGGGACATGTGGGGCAGCTGATGTAGGGGTGGCTGTCACAGGGGTGACTGTTGGGGGACATGTAGGGGTGACCAGGGTGGGGTGACTGTCACAGGGGTGATTGTAGGAGGGTGGATGGGGGTGAGTGAGCTGGAGGTGGCTGTTGATGACAGCTGACACAGGGGTGACTGTTTGGGGACATGTGGGGGTGGCTGTCACAGGGGCGACTTCTGGGGGACATGTGGGGGCAACTGACACAGGTGTGATTGTTGCAGGGGACATGCGTGGCAGGGGCTGTTGTAGGGACAGCTGTTGGGAATATGTGGGGACAGCTGAGGTGGTGAGTGCTGCAGGTCAGGGATGGCCACAGGGCTGGGGGCAGCTGTCGTACTGCAGGGGTATCCAGGGACACCTGGGTGGTGGTGGGGACACCCGGGGCGGGAGGCAGGGGTCCGTACTCACTGGCAGAGAGCGACATGAGCGCCTGCAGGGGCCGCCAGCCCATCATGCAGACCATCATGGCAGGGAAGATGGAAATGGTGTTGCCGGCCATGTACATGATGAACAGGTTCATTGGGATCTGCTTCAGCGGCGCCAGCGCCACGTCCCAGCAGCGCTGCGGGGAAAGAGGACACGGCTGTGCGGGAGGCGGGGAGACACCCCCCACAGGGGACCCGGGTGTCTGGGACAGGGACCAACGCCCCCACAGGGGACCCGGGCGTCCGGGGTGTGTGGGGGTGTGTGTGTGTGTGTGTGTGTGTGTGTGTGTGTGTGTGTGTGTCCGCCCACCTTCTCCATGAGGATTTTGTCGCTCTCGTGGACGCCGCCCTCCCCCAGCTGCCGCTCGGCGAACCCCAGCGGCCCGCGGCCCTCGG
The DNA here is from genome assembly GCA_013399365.1 of Pampusana beccarii. Classification (NCBI taxonomy): domain Eukaryota; kingdom Metazoa; phylum Chordata; class Aves; order Columbiformes; family Columbidae; genus Pampusana; species Pampusana beccarii. The sequence goes on from VWYH01005765.1 coordinate 31,961, forward strand.
CAGCTCCGCGGGGCCTGCGGGGAAAAGAGGGGGGCAGGTGAGACCGGTGGGACCCCGGAGCCCCTCAGGTCCCTCCCCAGGGCCCCTCAGGGCCGTCCCCCGCGCCCCCGCGGCCTCACCGCCCCCCCGGTGCCGCCGCCAGCTCCAGCGACCACTTGAAGCGCCGCCCGCGAACCGCTGCCGCCGCCGCCATCTTGCGAACGCCCGGATGGAGGGGCGGTCACGTGAGGGGTCACGTGATGAACCAACCGGAACTCCCCGCCTCCTAGCAACTCCCTAGCAACGCCGTGCTCCATAGCAACGCCACAGCGAGGCCCTGCGCCTGGCCTACGGCTGCCCCGTGTCCCGCAGATACCGCGCGCATTCCGAACATTTTAGAACTATATAGACAGAATTAATAGAGGGGATCCCATAGTTCGTTCCTTAAGAACTCTAGCATTTAAACCTTTGCAATGGTTCAGAATTTTGGTCTCTGCGTGTAATTCGAGAGCTGTGTCTGGACTTAAATCCATGGATAATTTGGGTAAACCCCAAGTTTTGAAAGTGTGGTAAACTCTGGGGTCTGAAGTGTCACACAGGTTGGTTTGACGTTTTTTTTTTTTGCTGGAAACTTTCCTGTGAAACATTTCATAGAAATGTATAGCACTTCACTGACACTGACACTTGCTGCAAAGTCCCTGCAGAACAGCAGTTAAAATCAGTTCTATTTTTCTCAAAAATACTCATGCATTTAAAAAAAAAATAAAAGGAATTTATTTACAAAGCTAAGTTTTATGTGGACTAAGAATCTGTATGAAACCATTTCACAGTGTAGGCTTTTAATCCACTGTTAACTACGTCTTAAATGTGTGGAAAAAAAAAATATTTAACTAGGCAAAGTAATTTGACGGTATTACCAAGACCATTGTTTAATGTATTGTCCTATAATTTACACAACACATCAGAAGCTGGGAATGTTTGGCTTTGCGTTCATTTGAAATTCTGTTTAGGGGTTGAGCAGTAACTTCTACAGTTTTCCTGCTGCACATTTGTGAGAATGAAATTAATTTATCTGAGCCTTTGGTTCCCAGAGTACGCTGTTGTTTAGGGCTGCTTTTTTGGTAATGTTTTTTTTATTAGGAGTTTTTGCATGAATGAGCAAAATGTTCACTTACTATTTTTGAAACTGTACTGCAAATAACTTCATTTTTTCAAAGGCTCCTTGTGCAATATTTGCACACCAGTGCTGCATTGTAGAGTTGTTGGATAGTAATGTGAAAATCTAGCCTGTTCCGTTGTCAAACCAAAAAAACCTGCAACAACAAGAACATTTTTATTCGAAAAGCACATTTTCGCTTTTAATCAGTTTTTATGATAGCATATTCATGTGGCAATTTCTAGATGTTAGTAGGAAACCTCAGTTTGTATCTCAACAAGAAGCCTGGCCCGCCTTTTTTCCCAAAAGATCAATTTAAGTCAGAAGTCTTGAGAATGGATTAAATGTAGGAATAGCGGTGCTTCAGTAGAGCCACGTGGCATTTGGAAGAAAACTTACTGATGAAACCAAATCATGACAAAAATTAGCATTAAGTTTCTGTTATCAGTTTTCTGGTTTATGAAAAGCTCTGTAGGGCTGGAACATTATTAATGTTGTAATTTGAAGCAAGGGGGACTTTCTGCTTTTTTGCAGTTGTCTTCAGTGGGAAGATACTGGCTCAGGTATTTTTCCTGTGGTTCATTGGCTTTTTTTAAATCTACAGTGTATTGTCCTGCTAGTGTTGTCATGCATTGCTCACTATTTCCCACTTTTTGAAACAACCAATGTTGCTTTAGCGTGAATCATCCAGTGACAAACCAGCAAAGGGGATGTTATTAATTTGAATGTCAGAATTACTGCAACTGCTGCTAAAAAAGATATTTTGGAGTAAGAATGTTGCTGATGCCAAGCATGTAAACATGAAGAAAAACCCCAAGCGTGCAAAATTTTATGTTTTTTGTATCAAAAAAAAAAAGTGCCTGCAAAAAGAGTTGTGATGTTGCTTTCTGTTCAAAGGATCAGGCCTTCAATGAAGACTGCAGCTGTGCCAGTTTGAGGTTTGACGCTGGTGTTATTTGAAATAACCCTCAGTTTTAGNGTGAACTAGGTAAACAGTTTTGGCAAAAAACGGCTGTGAGAATTATAACAACACCGTACATGGTTTTCTTACTTACAGGAACACATTCTTAACTATGGGAAGCTTTCCCAACTGTAGGAAATTTCAGTTTAGTTTTCCTGTCTGCTGATAGTGTGTTTTATAATATCAGCATTGTAATGCCCAGTTTTTTTTTTCCCTCTCATTAACAGCAATACAGCTCTTTGTTGATCGGTAATAAAATGATACTGATTTGCTTCTTTCGGCTTTATTTCTTAGCAAAAGAAATTTTGAGGTGTTCAGAGGCTTTATTAGGAGACAGTTTGGATGGAAAGGCTCTACATAATACAAATGTAGTACTGAAAAATGGATACTTGCCTTCTGGTATCTTAGCACAGTGAAGTTAATGTCATTAAAACTAGATACTCTAGTGTGGGGTTTTTTTTGTTTGTTTGGGGTTTTTTTTGTTTATTTGATTGTTTTAATTAATTTATTTATTTGATTTTTTTAAGAAGGACCTTTGATAACTATGTGCATACAAATTATTAGCGAATGGCCTTGAAACAGCTCAAATTCCTTGCTTGCTGTATCGATTGTCTTCAGACTCATCAAGACTGTTCTGCATTTACTTGCACCAAAACAGCTCCATAGTAATCAATGCCCAAGGTTTTAACTTTTGAGTTCTGCAGAAACTATATTCAGGAGTCTGTTCATTTAGCCCTCATTAAGTGATTTCCAAAGTGTTGTATTTGCCATGCAAAATAAACTAAGACTTATTTTTCATATTATTCATATTTTTCATGTATGGCCCTTTCTATGAGAGAAAACTGCTCCAAGACAATCTGGGTCAGCAGAGCATCCCTGTGGCACTTGCTTTTTGGCTTCCAGGTTGCTATGAAATTCAGATTTTTCTGCAAGATCCCAGCTGAAATCAGCCTTTTTGTTTTCATCCAGATATTTGAGACTGAAAGATAGTTCTTTGCTTGTCTTACAGGAGGTTTTTATTCAAGATTTTGGTTAAAATCCAAAGATCAGTCTTTCAAATATGGAAATAAGAACGCTTTAGAGCTAGCTAGATAGAATTAATAGATAGAATTAAGGTAAGACCACCAGTGTTTCCTGTATTCTGTTAATATTTCGAGGTGCGTGTGTACAATATACCAAATTGTTTTAAATGACCCAGTAATTTAAAATGTGAAAGGCATTTTCAGAGATTCTCAGTCCTCAGCTACTTTCCCAAAGATTTTTTTCATGTTTTTATTCATGTTCATGTTTTGCAGAAGCAGAATTGCAGAAAGTTCGTAAGAAAAGATGTTATTCTGGACTGTTTTATTAACTGTAGCAGGAATCATAGGATGCCTGGAAAGATAAAGATTTTCCTTCCCGAGCTACTGAAATCCCCTTGGTCCACAGGACTTTATCAGAATCATCCTCTTAAAATTCACCTTTCCCATCTCAGAGGTGGTGATTCCAATCATGAAGAGCTGGAATCTTCCTCCCCCCACCCCGTCCCGATACCTCTTCAAAAGTAAGCTGTCAGTTTTATCCAACATTCATAAGGGATAAGTAATAAATAACAATAAGTAGTAAGTAATGAGAAATAATAATAATAGTAGCACTAGTATTAGGAAGAAGAAGGAGAAGGAGAAGAAGAAGAAGGAGAATGAGAACAAGAAAGAGAAGGAGAAGGAGAAGGAGAAGGAGAAGGAGAAGGAAGAAGGAGAAGTAGAAGGAGAATGAGAAAAAGGAGAAAGAGAATAAGAATAACGAGAATAATAAGAAGAAGAAAAGAAGGAGAGAAGAGGGAGAAATAAGAGAAGGAGAAGAAGTAAAATGAGAATGGGAATGAGGAGGAGGAGAAGGAGAGGAAGAAGAAAAATAAGAAGAAGGAGAAGAAGAAGAAGGAGAATGAGAACAAGAAAGAGAAGGAGAAGGAGAAGGAGAAGGAGAAGGAGAAGGAAGAAGGAGAAGTAGAAGGAGAATGAGAAAAAGGAGAAAGAGAATAAGAATAACGAGAATAATAAGAAGAAGAAAAGAAGGAGAGAAGAGGGAGAAATAAGAGAAGGAGAAGAAGTAAAATGAGAATGGGAATGAGGAGGAGGAGAAGGAGAGGAAGAAGAAAAATAAGAAGAAGGAGAAGAAGGGGAGAAAGAAGAAGGAGAAAGAGAAGAAAGAGAGCAGCAGTCCCGCACCCCCGGGCCGCCCTGTCCCCTCCCCCGGGCTGGGCGGAGCCGCTTTCTCTTTCGCGTCACTTTCGCTTTCGCTCTCCGGACGGGCGGCGGCAGCGGCGGGGCCTGCGGGGCGGAGGACGGCTGGTACCGGCACATGGCAGCGCGGCGGGGGCCGGTGGCGGGGCCGGTGGCGCTAGTGGCGCTAGTGGCGCTGGTGGCGGGGCGGGGCGCGCCCGGCGACCCGTTCCCCTGGGACGCGGTGCGGCTGCCCCCGCACGTCGTGCCGCTGCGGTACCACCTGCTCCTCCACCCCAACCTGAGCACGCTGAGCTTCGCGGGCAGCGCCGATATCGAGCTGTCGGTCACCCGGCCGACCAGCGCCATCGTCCTGCACGCCAAGGGGCTGCGGGTGGCGGGGGCGGCCGTGGCGGCCGGCGGGGCCCCCCCCGGGCAGCCGCTGCGGGTGCTGGAGCAGCAGGCCCGGGAGCAGCTGGCGCTCCTGCCCGCGCAACCCCTGCGCCCCGGGAACTACACCCTGAGCATCCAGTACCGGGCCAACCTCTCTGACACCTTCCATGGCTTCTACCGGAGCACCTACCGCACCCAGGACGGGGAGCTCAGGTGAAGTGTTGTGTTATAAAGTCATCAAGTGGGGGTTCTCTGATGGTAAATTGGTGCTGGGACGGGCTGCCCAGGGCAGTGATGGAGTCACCATCTCTGGAGGGGTTGGACAGACGGAGATGAGGTTCTCAGGGGCACGGGTTATTGACGGGTGGATCAACGGGTGGACTCGATGATCTTGAGGGGCTTTTAAAACAGAAATGATCCTGTGATTCTATGAAATGCAGCCATGTGGAGTAGCTGCTTCTAGAAAACACTGCCATCCGCTTTCTCGTTTCTGTCTCCCAAACTACTCCAGTGGTCAGGCTCCTGCTGCAGTTTAGGCACCAACTCAGAGCCAATTGTTTGTGTGTGTGATGGGGTGTCCTTGCAGGTAGCACCGGGGTTCCTGCCTCTGGCCTCGCTGTGCCCGAGTCCACCAAAGCATCCACTGATTCATAGAATCACAGAATACTTTGTGTTGGCGGGGACCTTCAGATCTCCCCCAGTGCCACCCCTGCTGTGAGCAGGGACATCTTCACCAGCTCAGGTTGCTCAGAGCCCCGTCCAGCCTGGCCTGGGNGGCCCCTTTTAAGCACTGAAAGGCTGCACTAAGGTCTCCCCAGAGCTTCTCTTGTCCAGCTGAACACCCCAACTCTCTCAGCCTGTCCTCCCAGCAGAGCTGTTCCAGCCTCGGATCATTTCTGGGGCTGCTCTGGCCCCTCTCCAGCAGCTCCATGTGTGTCCTGTGCTGAGGTTCCCCTGGATCGTGGTGGAGCACAAGTCAGGGCAGCTGCAGGGCCTCATCCTCTACAGCCCCTTCCAGGGGAGTCTGGTCAAGCAGCTTCATTTGGCCACCTCAGTTGCCCACCACAGACCGAGAAATGGTAATCCTTCCTTGACATGCAGAAGTTTCTGGTAGTACCATTAGTTATTTTGTAAATTTGAAATTACTGTTTTCACACATAACTGGGTGAATGCTGTGCATGTGAAGGTGTGTGACCAAAACACTTTTTTTTCCCCCCCATTTAGAGTGCTTGCAGCAACACAGTTCGAGCCGACAGCAGCGCGGATGGCCTTCCCGTGCTTTGACGAACCGGCCTTGAAAGCCACGTTTTCGGTTAAGATCAGGAGGGAACCGAAGCACCTCGCGCTGTCCAATATGCCCGTTGTAGGTGAAACTTTTAACCATGTGCTCTTGGTTGGTGGTCTTTGAAACAGAAAGCGAAAGGAGAACAGGACATCCAGACAGGTGCTGGACATCACCTCAGTTCTTTCATGAGAGTGTGGTGCTGTTGCTGGTAGTCTTGACACAAAACTAAAAAGGAATTAAGGTAATAACGCATTGTGTGGGTTCCTGCTGCTCAGCGGAGGTGTGAGAATGAGCAGCACAACGTAGTCTCCGTAGTCTCTGTTTTACTTATGAAATGCTTTCCATGTTGATCTTAGATTTTGAGATTAATGATGATATATATATTTATGAAAAAATACACAATTCATGTGTATTAGTTGTCAGATAAGCAGCACTTTCTCTTTGAAAAAGTACTTTACACTTCAAAAAAACATCTGAGTGAAAGTGCCATATGTGTAATATCTACAAATATTGTTTGTGGTTACAAATAGCAAGCATATATAGAGTTAACTGTGTTTTGTCCTTTGGTCTTACTTTGGGTGTAAGAGATTCATCATAATTTCTTCTGTACTGTTAGTTGCTGGTTTGCAAGGAAAATAACCCTTATAAATGAGGGGACAGCACCCCAATGACTCCTCCCACAAGTACTTTTCAGAAATGAAACGTTTTGAAAGTTGATGTAAAAAATCAGTTCTTTTGTAGATGAATGCATAAAATAATGACTAAGGAGTGGGTGCTAAACATGTTCCAAGTCTAAATTACTTAGCTAAGGCTCTCTGTAACCAGGAGCGGAGAAGTGATGCCTCCAATATGCAACTCATTTTATGCCGAACTAGATATTTGTGGTAACTGAGCCACAATTCGGGGGAGTTCACTTCTCTTGTGTAACAATGGCCGCTGGGATTTATACAGCTGCTAATCAGATGAAATTATGTGAGATTAGTTGGATCTTTTTAATCTGAGAAGAAACACAACAGTTGTTGGTCCCCACAGGTCATGCTACTGGCTGATAATCTATGCTTGTTTTTTAGGTGAAGTCTGTGAATTTAACTCCCTGGCTTGTTGAAGACCATTTTGATACAACTGTCAAGATGAGTACATACCTTGTGGCCTTCATCGTTTCGGATTTTAAATCCATCAGCAAAATGACCAGTCATGGAGTTAAGGTAACACCGTCTCATCTTCTCACAGCGTTTTTGGTATTTAAATCTGTGTGAATACGTGATTATATGCTTTTCAGTTAAATCATTTGATTTATATATCTCAATGTTTTACAGGAATGAAAGGAGAGAAATAAATTGGTTTTGTAATTGGATGATTAGTTTGCATTCTGACCTCTATTAGTTTCAAAAGCTTTTGGTAATGGGCTTGCATATAATATAATGTAACGTAACATGACGTAACATGTAACGTAACGTAACGTAACATAACATGACGTAACATGACGTAACATGACGTAACATGATGTAACATGACGTAACATGACGTTACATGACGTAACATAACGTAACATAACGTAACGTAACATAACATAACATAACATAAAACATAACATAACGTAACATAACATATAACATAACATAACATAGCGTACTGGTAACATAGTTTGTTTCATGTAATTAAGGCAAATGAAATACAGTTTTAATGAAGAATCAGCACTAAAATAAATCCGTTATCAGTCAAACAATTCTGACATAGTAGGGGTGGAAATTTTAGAAGCTTTTTTTCAGAGCATTGTGGTTCTGGTGGGTAAGTTTTAAAACTTGCATTCCTAATTCCGATGGCATTTTCTGCAAATGTTTTAATAACTGCTGTATGAGGAGTGTTAAGTGTGTGCTCTAGTGTCCCTTTTTATGGTAATTGAAGCACCTGTGGTGTAGAACAGCTCGTGCTGGTTTCGGTGCTGGCTGAAGTGCTGCCACGTGTCTGCCGCAGGTTTCTGTGTACACGGTGCCCGACAAGATCCACCAAGCTGAGTACGCCTTGGATGCTGCAGTGAAACTTCTAGACTTCTACGAGGATTACTTCAGCATTCCATATCCTCTACCCAAACAAGGTAAGCATTAAATAATAGAATCCATTCGAGAACCGTATTAAGCACAGAGAGTAAAATAATTTACACAAAGTCAGTAATTTAGGGTATTGAGACAGGGCTAAGTTAGACTCATAGGCTTTTAAACTGGAAGCTTCAGAGAACTGAAAGACATTTTGAGAAGCTCCGCTGGGAATGGAAACTCCCTGTCTTCTGTACAGAGCTTTTTTTAAAGTACTTTTTTGCAAATATATTTAAGGGAGCCATTGGAAGCGTGTCTGACATGTGTGCCTGTGCAGTCAGGAGGTGGTATGAGCGAGTGAGTTCTTTATTGAATAAAATGATACTAGTACTGTGGTGTTTTTTGGTTTTGCTTTGTTTTGGTTTTGTTTGGTTTTGGTTTTGTTTTTTTTCCTTTTTCTTTTCTCTTCTAGATTTAGCAGCTATTCCTGATTTTCAGTCTGGCGCTATGGAAAACTGGGGACTGACCACATACCGGGAATCTGCATTGTTGTACGACCCCAAAAAGTCCTCAGCATCTTCTAAACTGTGGATTACTATGATCATAGCCCACGAGCTGGCTCATCAGGTGAGATTTGGGGAAGAATAAGGGATTCGAATGGGCCTGCAGCGGAGTTGATGGATTCTCTGTGGGTACGGGGATTTTGGGGCTATAAAATGAAAATAGCAGCTTTGGTGTGAGTGTGCTTATTGGTGCTGTAAACAAAAATGTGTTCAGCTCAGCACCTCCAGTGCTGCGGGGACTTTGCACCATTGTCAGCCCTTGAAATTAGTTGCAGGGGAACATGGAACTTTGAGAAGGTGAGCTGTTTCGTAGGTGGCTCTCTGACCACATGTGGCTTCTTTACAAGTTTTAATGGAACATGAGTGGAAGCCGCTGTTTCAGTGAATTACCATTAAAATGAGAAATGAAATGGGGAGAGGCCCGAGCAAACTGTATATCTAAAAAGGTTCCTTAGAGGAAAATAACGTGCTAAAAATGTGGTTTCATACAGCTCAGTAGCAGCTTTTGTGATAAATTGTGTATTTCATTTCAGAAGCTCTTTTTTTCTTTTTTTTTTTCTTCTTTTTCCCAGTGGTTTGGCAACCTTGTTACCATGGAGTGGTGGAACGATCTGTGGTTAAACGAAGGGTTTGCAAAGTTTATGGAATTTGTGTCAGTCAGTGTTACCCATCCAGAGCTGAGAGTTGTAAGCAGCTGCTACTGTACTTTTATTTTATAACTGTCTTCTAATTCCACTAATTAGTAAGGTTAAAGATCAAGCAGATCTGTGCTGTGAAACACTTTTAAATTTTTCTTTGAGGTGATACCTGAAGGGTAGGAATGTTGGTTTAACTATATGTACATATTTTCAGGAACTTATGATGCAAGTTAATGATTGCAATGAAAGCATATTATTTTTTTTAAAGACATATAAACTTCCAAAAATGTAAAGAAATTATTTTATCTTATTTCATCAAATAGGGTTGGACTTGAAAACGCTGAAATCCTTCTACTAGCTTTAGCAGAAGTCTGATATATGAAATTTATTCCAGAGTGAGATGAACAATGCGTCTGGGCAGAATTTTGCCATAGCACTACAGTGGCATGATAGTAGGGAAGTTCACCATATTTTTCTTTTTTTGTTTTATGATTACTGACCACTCTGTTATCAGACTGTGGGAATGTGCAGGTATCTTTTTGGACTTATTTTTTAAGTCTCACTAGCTTGACTATTTAAGTTAGTTTAGAACACTAGAACTCACTTGGGTGTCTGTATTATTGTTTTGGGATTTTTTATGCTCCGGACTAAGAAGAAATATACATTTTGCTTTCTTTGTATAATTTAAAGATCATGCAGAATAGGCTGAAAAGTGAATTAAAAGGGATTCAGTGGTCACTGTGAAAAATTGAGTAGTGATATTTGGTTTTGCCTCCTATTAGGAAGACCATTTCTTGAGAAGGTGTTTTGATGCCATGGAAGTGGATGCATTAGATTCATCACATCCCATATCTACTCCCGTGGAAGATCCAGCTCAAATTTTAGAAATGTTTGATGATGTTTCTTATGAGAAGGTAAAATACATAAGTGCTATTGATTTCACCATTGTACTCCTTGCACTATGCAGTTTTATTTTACTGATTTCACCCCCACATGTAAGATGTCCCTGGCACGTGGTGTTAATGGTTTTGTGACTTGAGTAGCTCCTTGTCCAAAACACCTAGGTGGGTTCAAATGGCAGTTGCCTTTTCCATTTCTAAAATGAGGAAGCCTTTACTTCTTCTGTCTGTTCTGTGTCAATTTAGTCTTAAACCTTTTTTTTTTAGGTTCTTAACCTTGGAGTTATAATAACGCTCCTTGGAGCGTTTCTCACTGGAGCAGTATATGGTGCTGGCTTGCATAGTAATTAAAAAAATAATAACATAACTTAATCAGTAATATTTTCAAGAGAAATGATCACAAAAAACCAGAGTACTGGTTCAATATATGTAAAACCAGATTATTTTTTAATCAGAGAGCCATACGAAAGTGAACTGTTATGTAGACTAGTGGCACGAAATTTTTCTGAAACAATTATCTTGCCAGATAAGGAGACCTTTTGGAAACACGTTGTTGCTCTTTTTTTAGGGATCTTGTATATTAAATATGCTGAGGGACTACCTGACTGCTGATGTGTTTAAAGCTGGACTTGTGCAGTACCTGCAGAAATACAGCTACAAGAATACAAAAAATGAAGATTTGTGGAACAGCATGACGAATGCAAGTATTCCTTATTATGTTATTTTTTTCAAATTTTGTAACTTCTCATGAATAGCATGTCTATTACTGGAGACTGTGACCAGTCCTTCTGCTTATGACATCAAAGAGAGATTACCAAAACATTTTTTTCCCTTTCAGATTTGCCCTACAGTGGGTACTGACAAAAGTGGACTAGAAGGTGATGAGTTTTGCAGAAGCCAACAGTCATTGTCAGCTGCAGTAAGCATCTAGTTTTTCACGCATCAGTATTTGGGAGTTTAACGGGTGGCTGTCCCCTCTCACGTTAGTATTCTGTGCCGTGGCATTGATATGTGCACATTCCAAAAGCCTCATTTGCCACTTGAGTGTAGTTCTAGGGAGAGTGTTAGTTTCTTCAGTTCCATTAGAAATCTGTTTTTTCTGAGACTGGACAGAAATCCTGCTCGTGTGCCCAGGGCTGACTGAAAACCAGCAGTACTTCAAGAGATCATGGGATCATATAATCACGGAGTGGTTTGGGTTGAAGGGACCTTCACAGCTCGTCCTACGGGGTTCAGAAAGACTTTAGTTCCTCTTATCACAAGAACAGGACAGAAAATAAGAGTCAGCAGGATGGATTGAGCCAGTAGGAGGCAGCAGTGGCTTTGGTCACAGAATCACAGGATGGTTTGGGTTGGAAGGACCTTCCCAGCTCCCCCAGTGCCACCCCTGCCATGAGCAGGGACATCTTCACCAGCTCAGGTTGCTCAGAGCCCCGTCCAGCCTGGCCTGGGATGTCTCCAGGGATGGGGCATCCACCACCTCTCTGGCCAACCTGGGACAGGCTCTCACCACCCTCAGGGCCAACAATTTCTTCCTCATTTCTGGCCTGAATTTCCCTCCTTTAATTTAAAACCATCACCCCTTGTCCTGTCACAACAGGCCCTGCTCAAAAGTCTGTCCCCATCTTTCTCATGGGCCCCTTTTAAGCACTGAAAGGCCACACTAAGGTCTCCCCAGAGCTTCTCTTCTCCAGCTGAACACCCACAACTTTACAGCAGCTTGCACAGAGCTCTTACACACCCATTTCCATTTCACCGTCAGTTACTCCCACTTTCCTCCTCTTCTTACGTGTCTTCTTCCTTCCCTACCAACCAGCACTGGACAAAAGGAGGGGCTCTGGATGTGAGGGCGATGATGGACACCTGGACGCTGCAGAAGGGCTTTCCCCTGGTGACTGTCACGGTGAGAGGGAGGAATGTCCACCTGCAGCAGGAGCGCTATGTGAAGGGAGACGATTCTCCCTCCTCCACAGGGTGAGAACAACAGGAAATGTCACACGAACTGAAATGCCCCTGTGGCAAACAGTGGTGGACAATGGGAAATATTACTGCTGTTTGTTAAGCTCCCTGTGCTGTCTGGCTGTGAGTCTTTCCCGCTGTAGCTCAGGATCAGTGGGATTCGTGGGTGTCATGGGGTACGCCATGCCTGGCCAGGCTGCCAGCAGTGGTGGAGTCCGTGTGAAATGGGTAAACCGGGTAAACTGGGTGACTGGATGTCTCTGTGTCTGTGTTTCTTGGGTGTCTGGGTGAACTGGGTGTCTGGGTCAGTGGGTAAACTGGGTGTCCAGGTGTCTGTGTGTCTGGGTGACAGGGTGTCTGGGTGACTACATGTCGGGGTGTCCAGGTGACTGGGTGAACTGGGTGTCTGAGTGAGGGGGTGTCAGTGTGACTGGGTGTCTGAGTGAGGCAGCGACCGGGTGCCTGGGTGTCAGTGTGACTGGGTGTTGGGGTGACTGGGTGAACTGGGTGATCCGGTGCTGCAGACCTGCTGGTAGCACCAGGCCGTGAAGGTCACACTGTCACGGCTGCAGTGCCCGTGACCTCAGGGGATGCTGGTGGGAGCCATTGGGTTAATCCGGCTCTGGCTGCAGCCAGACCTGTGAATAAGCGTGCTCTGGTGTTGTGAGGTGACAGAGATCCCTCAGTGGTTGGACTGGGACAAGCTGGAGAAGCTTTCACAAAGTTCTGTCGTTAATCAAGCCACTTCTGTTTTGCAATAGATACTTGTGGCACATTCCACTAACCTACATTACCAGTAAATCCAACACGGTCCAGAGATTTTTGATGACAACTAAAGCAGGTAATTTCTTTGGCTAACTAGGTGACTAATTTATTTAAAGTTTGTTTGCAAGCCTTTTAGTTTTGCAGGGTTTTTTTTTTTAGGATGGGGAGCTGGAGGTACTAGTATCAGAGAAGCAAATTTTTGTCAGGTCATTAATATTGCTGTAACCAATTCTTAGATATACACGTAAACCATGTTGCTGTATTCTTTAAATCAGTGAAATGAGAGTAACAGTATTATTTGGCATAGTATTAGGATGTGTTTGAATCACTAAGAAAAACGTGAGTTATGTTTTTGTTTCCAGATGTCATTATCCTTCCGGAAGAGGTGGAGTGGGTTAAATTCAATGTGGACATGAACGGGTATTACATTGTGCACTACGAAGATGATGGATGGGATCGTCTCATTAACCTTTTGAAAGAGAACCATACGGTGATTAGCAGCAATGACAGAGCAAGTCTCATTAACAATGTATTCCAGCTCGTGAGGTATGGCCTTCTGTCCAAGTCTGAAAAAAACACAAACTGTGTATTTATGAGGGTGTACCACTGAGGAAGTGTTGGTAATGTATATAGTATTCATCAAATGTGTTAAATAGACAAAGCATATTCTTTTCTTGCTCATGGCAGTGTAAACCTGGGATTTATCTTGATTGCAGCAGATTTATCTAAGCCTATTTAGTGAATCGTGTCGTGTCCCACACACACATGCTAACGGAAAGTGTCGATGTGAAGTGATGGACTAAGGTAACATTTTTGCACCTGGAAAGATGCCGGTGCCATTTGTCAGTTAGAAACAAGGTTATGGCAGCCATGAAAATGTGACGTGATTATGCCAGTGACTGGTCGTGGTTCTGTGGGTGCGTTGGAAGAGGCTGTGGCTTACAGTGCTCTGCAAACACTTGTGCGCAGCCTGGTGCAGAGAGCTGAAGCACTGACAGCTGTGACTGCTGGTCTGAGTGTTGTCCCAAAACAGGGTTCTTTACCCGCTGTGCACACCAGTGAGCCAAATTTAGCACACAGAGATGAGAGATTGTTTATTACAGAGCTGTGCAAGTCTGGTTGCTGGAATAAAGCCAGCATGCCAGCAAGAAGAGTAACAGCCATTATATACAAAATCTTATCACTACTAAGGACAGCCCTAAAGAGCCAATCGGTTACACGTTTGCATGTTGCATTACATAATCCACACAACAAATCCAAGCAACATTCAGCTAAAGGACACTTTATTCAACAGTTCTGAGATGTGTTAAAGTAAGACACCACTAATTGTGCGGCTTCAAAATGTCTAAAGCTGCAAGGTCGGTACTGTCTGTAGTTGTGATCGGGTGTTTTGCAAGTCACTCTGATCTTTGTAATATGAACAGACTGACCTAAACCTGAAAGGATTTACATATCTTTAGGTTAGCAATTGCAGACAGGATTCATTCTTGTAAGTGATGACAGCGTGAGTGCATGGCGTTCGAGAACAAGAGGGCTGGGGAGAGCTTGAAGACAATTAAGATCAGATGAACTTGAGGTGGCAGCTCACAAGGCCGTGTCAGGAGCAGTAGTTGAGATTTTTTGTTTGGAGAGCAGAAGGAAGGTCTTTCTAGTTTGAAAAGAGGAGAGTGAAGGAAGATTGCTCAGTGTGTTGAAGGAGCTTAGGATGGAAAGGACAATGGGACTGTTAGAGATGCCAACTGAGTTAAGCAGGGTCAGTTTGTGATGGGTCACGAGGACGTATATTTTGAGACAGGTGAATAAGGAGAAAACGAGAACGGGTGCAGGGAGCTGATGTGGAAAGGAAGCAGAAAAAAGGTTTGACACCAGGATGAAGGAATGAAGAAGGAGAGTAAGAAAGGATGTCTTGTGTTTTCTCTTTTTGCTCTTGGAGTAAATCACTGAGATGTTCCTGGAAGAGGTAGGAGCCAGTTTTCAAAGTCAAGTAAAGAAGCAGATGGGGTTGCAGCTCTGAGGTTTACTGCAGTATAAATATGTACGTGTCGAGGCAGAAAGGTGCTGCCAGGGAAATTATCTGAGTCCTTGGATTCCTTCTGTATGTGTGGTTTGTAGAGCAAAATAAAAAGTAGGGAGAGCACGATAGGGAGAGGCTGCATGGGGAGACCTCGGCATGTGAGAGATGGGGAGAAAGTGGATCTTTCTCGTTCATTCTCCTACAGCCCATTTCTTAGTTCCAAGATTAGATATTAGATTTCATCGTGTATGTAGCTGCTGAGCCGCATTTCGCTTCAAAAAGCAAAGTTAAAAGGGATTTGGAGCTACCTTTAGGGCTTTCCTATTTGTATAGTTTTCTGAAAAATGTTTGGTTTGCGTTGTGCTTGAAAGTTTGCCTTTTAAGTTTAACCATAACTTGTTTTATCCCCTCTCTTGTACTTTCTTAGAATTAAAAAATTGTCAATTTCCAAAGCTTTTGATTTAACTTTATACCTGAAACATGAGAGACAAATCATGCCCGTGCTCCAAGGCCTGAGCGAGCTGATCCCTGTGTACAGGCTGATGGAGCGGAGGGGTGCGGATGGGACAGAAGAACAACTGAAGGTAACATTTTAAACATCTGGAACTTCCTAACTCTGCCTGTACCCCGTAAAAGGCACTTCTACATATCTCTTTGTTGTTCCCTAATTTTAGGAGTATATAGTCAACCTGTTTAAAGAGCTGATTGATGGTCAGTCGTGGAGTGACGAGGGGTCGGTGTCAGCACGGCTGCTGAGGAGCTCGCTGCTGCTGTTTGCCTGCGTGCACCGGTACCCACCCTGCGTGCACAGAGCCGCCGAGTATTTCACAGAATGGCAGAAATCCAATGGAACCCTCAGGTTCGTCCTGTAACAGCTTCTGTTTTCTCTGATACTCTGTTTAATTACACTAGAGTTTAATTTATGAGAAGAGGTAAACTTCAGTCCTTTCCGCGCTCTGAAGTTGAGCCTTCATAATTTTTGTATCTTGCGCTTTACCTTCCTGGTGCCTCCACAGCTTGGTGCATAACACATGCACAGACTGGCATACACATGGTGCTCCACAACTGGGGTTCTAAAGATGTTCTGAAAAGGGAAAATAACGTGTTTCCTCATTTATATGTCTGAAGATTGACCTGTGCCTGCTGTAGAAATGGTATCTACTGTTCTTGAACTTCACCTGAATTTTGTTTCTCGTCATGATGTAAGAACTCCCTGAAACATCCTCCAAAATGTGTCTGAGAGGTTGTTCTGGTCAGGTCAAAGAAGAACATACCAGTATCTGACTGGGCACAACCAGGAAAGGAATATACAAAAACAAAGAAAAAAGAAAGGAATGGTGAGTCCAGAATTTCTGGAAGTAATTTCCAAGGCAGGAACAGGACTGAGATGCAGGCAGAGATATTTAACTGTTTCCCAGCCACAGGGATCACTTTCCAACACCCCTGAGGGACAAGTATTTTTAAATAATTGTCTGCTATGACTGTTGATGTGTGACAGTGACATTATTGTGTTTCCCCGTGTTTTCCTAAATACGACATGGAGAGTAACTCGGTGTTTAACTCGTCACAGGCTGCCGGCAGATGTGAGGATGGCGGTGTATGCTGTGGGGGCACAAACACACCACGGCTGGGATTTCCTGCTCAGCAAATACCGGCTGCACTCGTTCCACCTGGAGAAAAACAATATCGAGTTTGCTCTCAGCCTCAGCAAAAGCGAGGACAAACTGCAGTGGTAAGTAGTTACGCGGGAACAGAAACGTGTCTGGGGAAAATTTGCAAACATTGAAACAGAAAGTAGAATTATTCAGAGACTTGTTTCACAGGTTTTGAATTTAATGGTATATAAAATGCTTTATAGAGTTAATATGGCCAGAGCCAGCAGCTGCACCTTTTCATGTCTTTATTTTGGTGCCGGGGGTCAATGCACTCAGAATTTGCAGTAGCAAATGAGGACAAAATACAATAAAACAGCCATTCAGATACCTTATCTTCGCTCGCCAGACACTTCTTTATTCACCCTTCTAGTTACTCTGATTACAGGGACACATACTGTACATTTCTTATAAAAATTTGGGGTTTCCTGCTGTTAAGGGAGCTGAGCAGCACTGAGGTTTTCTGGGGCTGCCAAGTAACTAACCGCAAAAGTGACAGAAATGGGAAGGATGGATATGGCTGAGGGGTACGTTGTGAAAAGCTGGAAGTAACCTGTCAGAAATGACGTGTCAGGACGTCAGAAATATGAACTCCCAACTGTAGTACCAAGTACTAAAGGCACAGTGATGCGTCGGCTTTGTCTGCGGGTCTAAACTTCAATTTCTGTTATTGATTCCAGGTTAATGGATCAAGGTCTGCGTGGTGACATCATAAGAACTCAGGATCTTCCACATATTATTGTATATGTCGCCAAAAACCCATCTGGCTATCATCTAGCTTGGGAGTTTTTAAAAGAAAATTGGGAGAAAATTGTAGAAAAGTAAGGAACATAAGTTGTTTTACTGTTCTCTCTACCCAATTTTACTTTAAAACTCTCCTTTCTACAAAACCAGACACTTTCTGAGTGTGAGTGATTCTTTTTGCCAGATTTGAACTCGGTTCGAATTCCGTAGCAGGAATTGTCACTGGGGTGACGAGTCGATACTCAACAAGGTCACATCTTGCACAGGTAAGGCATTCAGATTCTGGTTTAAAAAAACAGTTGTAGCATAACTTGAATGAAAATTTGGAATAAATCTTAGCATGGCAAAAGCATGACGAGTTGTGAAGCATTGGGGTCATATCCTGCGTTTTTCTTGTAAAAGGTTATGGCGGTGATGAGTTGGGTTATCCAGGGAGAGCACAAAGAGCATGGTCCTTGAGCAGCGGGCTGGGCTCAGAGTGCGGATGTTTGGCTGCCAAAGCATTCCTGGTTCACCTGCTGCTATTAATATTTTCTACCAAGTGTGGAAAACAGTGAGAAAGAAAGAGAAGTGTTCTCACTGAGCAGACAGAAGGAAAATGCTTAAGGACAGGGAGAAATACACCACTGTTCTACATCTCCTATTCTGGGGATAATTCTCCATGCTCCTGATGTCATATGTGATAACCATTTTATCTACTTATTCCACAATCTCTGTCGATGGTAAAAACCCCAGACTGATTGATGTGCAGATCTAATGACAGTAAACTGCTGCTTTTGTTGACTGTTTAACATTTTCAGCTTTAGGGCAAAACACAGCCAGAAGTAATGCAACTATGTTAAGTATAAAATGAAAGACCACAGAATGTAGTTCTCTACCTTCATTTTAAATCTGAGTGCACTCTCACAGTGCAGGGACCACGGGGACGTATCTTTGTCCCACCCGGTGCGTGGCTCCATCTCCCATGGGGACCATGGGACTCACACGCATCTCTGAGCACAAAGTCAGCGTGAGGCTGATAGAACATCCAGCAACTCCCTTCCCTGTGATGTGTTTGTATTTTTCTTGTGCTTTGCGCACCTTATATCAAAGTCATCAAATGATCAGAAAATTATGTATTTAATTTGTACAATAGGTATGGTCACCGTATCTTTTGAAAGTATCTGCCATTAATACCAACTCACGTCTGAGGTTGTATGAAGTTTCTTGGGGCGCGGGGATGGGTTTGAGTATCACGAATGTCTTCCTGGGCTTCTGTGCACCTAAGAAATGTTGCTGCCTCTTCATCAACTGTTATTTCACTTCTTTTTTTTGTCAACAGGTGAAGGAATTCTTCGGTTCTCTGGAGGAAAAAAGCGCACAGCTTCGCTGTGTGCAGCAAGCGATCGAGACCATTGAAGACAACATAGAATGGATGGACAGAAATTTTGAGAAAGTCAAAGCATGGCTGCAAAACAACCATCTGTAAATCAGAGCACCTCACGTATATTTGTCCGAAATAACTGAAAAGCACTGTAAAGCTGTGGAAACTCAGGGCTGGAGGGACAGCTGGGTTGTAGGAATTAGTTTATTTGTACGGAGCTGTACGTCAGTCTGGTGCTCATGGTTGTGTTTTGCTGGGAACATGTCGATACTTTTCATTGATCTCTTTCACCAGGAACACTTTTTAAGAGAAAAGGGACGTTGTTCAGCGAGCTGGCACATTGGGGACACTGGCTACCAGAAATCTGAAATAATTTTCTTCCGTGAGAAAAACCCAGAGAAACTTTGCACCAGCAAATGCCGACCCCTCCGGTCCCGTTCCTGAGAAGCTGCAGCTCCGTCTGACGCTGGAGCTTGGAACTATTGAGCCACCTGCGCCTCTTCTATCCCTGTGGTTCCTCTTTGCAGGACAATCATCTTTACAAACATGCAGCTCAGATCATCACATAATTAAAAAACCCCCCAGCTATACACTGTGATTAAAATGTCATCTGTTGTGAACAATCCCAATGACTGTGGGGGTTTATTCCCGAGGCCGTCGCGGTGTCCCTGGTGTCCCCAAACGTCACCATGTTCCCGGGCTCTGCCCGGCCCCTTGTCCTGCTGGTGTCAACGCTTCATCTGCACTGGAAATGTTATTGCACTTTGAGGGAATTTCCAGGAAACAAAAACATATATTTTGTGTGGGAAAAAAGAGTAAAGTTGGTGGGTTTTACTTTAGATGGTTAACCATCAGCTTGTTTAAACAGGAATTTTTACTTTTAGGTGTCCCTGTTTCACCTAATTGAAATGCAACTCTTGCCACACGTATTAATTGATGTTTAAAAGGACAGACATTCATAATGGTCCTTACACTTTACCTGTAGGGTAATCATTAAGAACTGTAAGCCAGTTGCTCTAGGGAGAGAAATTATTAAATTATTTATATCATGTGCTCAGAAGGGAAAAGTTGTGTCAGGAAGCGAAGTTGAAACCTTGGAGTGTGGTGGGTTTGTGGGTTTTTTGTTGTTATTTGGTTGGTTTTTGTTTTGTTTGTTTGTTTGGTTTTGTGTTTGTTTTTGCAGTGAAGGGTTTTCCTCAATAGGCAGTTGTGATTGACTCTCTCTGTTTACCTTTTATTTATTTGGGGAAAATTCACTGTTATTCCTGGTACAGAACGGCCCATCCTTGCCCACACCTCCCCTTTTAAAAAATTTTTTTAAATTGAGAAAGCATCAATTAACCAGAGCGTGTCCAGCTGCCGTCTCAGCGGAACAAAGGGAGCATCACGACACGTACGTTGGTGTGTCATTAATCTCACACTAAATTTCACTGATTGAGCTGTATGAGGCGACACTAACGAACATTTTAGATTGTTCACACTTCATTAAAAATGTTTCTTCTGCCACCTGGGAATGAGTTAATCATCTGTATGTTGTACATTTCGACAAAAAAATCTAACTGGAATTTTTCAGCAAAATAATCACCTCATTTCTCAAGACTCTTGTGCTTATCAGTGTTTTAGCTGCTTCCCTGCACAGTGGAGTCCACAGTTAAATCTGTTCCTGGTCAACTGTTGTACAGCTTTGAAAACCAGAGGAAAGGAGAAAAACACAGTAGCTGGATCTTAATCAGGTTGTAAGGCCTTTGCAAAGCGTCACCGACAGGTGTCAGGGATTTTTTAAACACATACTTAGTTCTAATGCACCAATGTTTGGGGTTTTTTAATAATTTCTAGGGTTTCTTTTGCCTTACAGTAGCCATTCAGGTAACAGCAGTAATAAACGAAAAGTTAAGAACGTCGTCATGCATTCTTAAAACCTTTATTAGTGTGACACAGGTTCTCAGTACAGACTGCACAGTACAGTCAGAAAGTCTAAATATCCCCAAGTTACATCTCCGGGCTGTCTCTGCAGTGCTGCAGCTCGGCTCTGGTTCTGGAACCAGCGCGGGCGGCACGTGAACACCCTCTGGAACCAACGGTGAAGCAGAGCAGGTGTGCGAGGTGTGAAAAGCACGGGTGTGATGTGTGAAAAACACATGTGCAGTGTGTGAAAAGCACGGGTGCGATGTGTGAAAAGCACGGGTGCGAGGTGTGAAAAGCACGGGTGCAATGTGTGAAAAACACACGTGCAGTGTGTGAAAAGCACGGGTGCGATGTGTGAAAAGCACGGGTGCGATGTGTGAAGAAAAGCACGGGTGCGATGTGTGAAAAGCACATGTATGATGTCTGAAAAGCACATGTGCGATGTGTGAGAAGCACGGGTGCGATGTGTGAGAAGCATGGGTGCGATGTGTGAGAAGCACGGGTGCGATGTGTGAAAAACACAGGTCTCGTGTGTGAAATACACATGCAGTGTGTGAAAAGCATGGGTGCGATGTTTGAAAAGCACACGTGCGATGTCTGAAAAGCACATGTGCGATGTGTGAAAGGACGTTCTGCAGTGTGACAGAGGGAACCCCGCGCAGGCACGTGTGACATTGTTCCTGGCAGCACCGGCTCCTGCCCGGTTTCTGCATCCCCCTCTGGAGCGTGAGGGGCAGAAGCAACGAGTAGAAACAGTGCAAAATTTAAAAGAAAAAAAAAAAGTGCACCTGTTGACCTGAACTTCTCTTTGATCTCTGTGAAGGCTCACGCACCTTCTGCATCTCCCTTCCTGTGACGGTAACGGTGTCATTGTTACACCAGGATTTGTATTTGTTCAGTCCAGGAGACTTCTTAAATTCATGAGATAACAGTACAGATATGAGTGGAAATAAAAAACCAGAACAACCTAAATCCTTATCTGGTGCTTTTGTTGCTTTAACTACAGCTAAGGCAGCATCCAAGGTACCTGTTCCATTTCTAGAGGCGCTTGACGAAGCGGTTAATCCCCAGTTCCTTGCTCTTTAGCTACCCACAGGTTTCCTACCAGGATCCAGCTTGAGGAAAGGCTGCACAGCCAAGCTGACGATAACTAAAGCTTGTTATATTCCAGAATACTTAAGGCATTCGTTGCAACATCGAAAATGCGAGCACGTACAAAATTCTTCCGAGATCTACAGGCACTATGTGACGATTGTGTGCAAAAGTCCGCAGGTATTTTTTTTTTTGGCATTGCTGTTCATTTATGAAATATATTTCTCACAAATATAAAGCATTCTTTCTCTCTGAAAACTGAAGAAAATTACAAAAAAAGTCAAAGTATATGAGTATAACAAAATGAATGGCTAGGGAAAAAATAACAAATTACCTTAGTCTACTACCAGGAAAAAAGAAAATATGAAAAGAGTCCAGCAAGTATCACTGTACAAAAGCCATCCAGAATAACCACATGCTTTTTGCATCAGCTTTTGTTCTTCAGAAATAATTATCCACCAACAGAAAGAAGACGCTTTACATGATGCTCCAAGATCCTGCTGGGAAAGAAAAGGAAAAATAGTTACAGTGCTTGTCGTCTTTAAGTTGGAATTGTGTGGGGACCAGGACAGCCCTGCAGGGCTTTGGTAACCCAGAACAGGGACTGTCTGGGGTGGCGGGGGGACAGAGCTGGTGATGGAGCTGCCCTTGTCTGTCCCCTGCACACCCAGGGACCCTCCAGCCTGGAGCATCACAGTGCTGAACACTAATGGTGATAAAAGACTCTAATTATGGACTCTAATGCTAAGCATGTAATCATCACAGAATCATTTTGCTTGGGAAAGCCCCCCAAGATCATCAAGCCCAACCATTCCCCCAGCCCTGTCACTGACCCATGTCCCTGAGAACCTCATCTCTGTCTGTTCAGCCCCTCCAGGGCTGGTGACTCCACCACTGCCCTGGGCAGCCTGTTCCAATGCCCAACAGCCCTTTGAGGAAGAAATTGTTCCCAAGATCCAACCTCAACCTCCCCTGGCACAACTTGAGGCCGTTTCCTCTGGTCCTGGCGCTTGTTCCTTGGGAGCAGAGCCCGATCTCCCTGGCTCCAAGCTCCTTTCAGGCAGTTCAGAGATCAGAAGGTCTCCCCTCGGCTCCTGTTCTCCAGGCTGAACCCCCCAGGTCCCTCAGCCGCTCCCATCACACTTGTGCTCCAGCCCCTCACCAGCTCCGTTCCCTTCTCTCAACTCGCTCCAGCACCTCAAGGGCTTTCTTGGTGTGAGGGGCACAAAACTGACCCCAGCATTCGCAGTTTGACATCCCCAGTGCCCAGCACAGGGATGCCGTGCACAGAGCAGCACACGGTGTCAGCGGGACACGTGCATGGAACAAGGCTGTGTTTGTGCCAGGGAAGCCGAGAGCAGAACAGCAGAACCAGCTCCACCTGCCAGCTCAGCTGTGGGGCTGCTTGTATCTGTTCTGGACGCTGCTCCAAAATCAGCCCAGTGCAGAAATAATGAGATAAGCTCACTGTCCTAAAGACAGAAACAACCAGTTGTTGGTTTTGGTCTTCATTACCCTGCAAAAACAGCTTACCAGGGAAGCTGTATGACATGCTTTGGAATCCTTAGTTACACGAAAGAATCCTTAGTTACCCTGAAGGAATTTAGCTACACAAAGTAATTCTGTACTAATAGTGCAGCAAAGTCTGTGGAAAAAAAAATTAGACCTTTTCTGCCCAGGATTCACTACACTGAAGTTCACAGTCATTCCAGGTGTTGTGTCTAAGAGCATCTCTAACCACGTCTTGGTTCAGTTGAAAGACTGTCAATAAAACTCAGCTTTAATAACAACTCATATGAGTTGTTTTTGTGGTAGTTCACAGAATAGAGAAGAAATCTCACCTATAATGTTTAACGTTTAGCTCGTTTTCTGCTTCTCAGATTTGCTGCCGGAGGACTGTCCCCTTCCCTAAGGAGAAAGAGGAGACTGTAAGAAACTGTGAACTACGCTAAAATCAGAAATAAAGCAGTGAGATACCCATCAGAAGCCACAGTTCAGACATAAATACGATCTGCACTTGAAATAATGGAAGTTCAGCAACAGTATGTGTAACTTCTATTGTGTATATATATTTTCATTTTTCCACCATCAGTTTGTTTTGGGTAAGGAGGGCTGTGGTGACCTGTCCACATCCCATTTCTCAATATCCGTTTCCCTACCTACTGATCCAGTCACAAGTCAGAACATTAACAAATACGTCCTCATGAAGGAGAGTTAAAGACCTCCCCAAATTTTACATTGAAAGTTGTAAGACAGTTCTGCTGTTACACTAAAGGCATGTGTTGCAATGTCATAATCAAGAAAAATCCCATCACTTGAAATGTGAAACATAAAATTTCCAGAGCAGATGTTACCATCTGATTCAGCTGTCTACCTGCATTTGTCCTGTGAGAGAACAATGTGATGGGAAAAGTCTCACCCTTACCCCAATCAGTTTTCTGTATTTCTGGATGACAGAAGCCCAGCAACTTTTAATTTTTTTTTTTTTTCTTTTTAAATATAAGAAAAAACTTGCCTTTTTTCCCATCAAATTCACTCCGCATACTTAATAAGAATATATGTAGGTATTAATGATAACTTGATAAAACGATGTGTGGTTGAAGGAGTACATTCTAATTGCTTTTAGAAAGCTGTTATTTAAAACTGCCAAGAACAGACAGAAGAGACGGGAGCCCGAGGCAGCTGTCAGCATGTGAACTGTGACTCTTCAATCAGCAAATACAGGGAATGAGGAGCCTGTGAGCTCAGCCTCCTCTAGAATAGCACACTCTTTCCAAAATAAATATTTTAGCCCCCATTTATTTAAAATTTTCCTTGAAATAGACAGGTGCTCTTATGTACATGCTTACAAAGATGGATTGAGTTCAACCTATCGAGGTAAAATTCTCCCCAAAGTAATATCCATGTAATATGAATCCAAAGTCCAGTTGCCCATCTTCCATGTTTACAGAGTATGGTAACCAGACTGTCCGTATTATAAAATAATATCTCTACCGTTTTAGGGTCCTTGGGTGTTCCTTTGTCCTTTGGGGTTGGTTTCGTGGTGACGGTTTCCTTTCCGCTTTTGTCCTACACTCCAAAGAAAAAAATAATTACAGTTACAAACAGAACAGAGAATTGATGGCTACTACTCTGGCATCTGCCCCGACACGGCATTTTAGATGTGGCTGGTCAGGTGGGACAGTGCTCAGTGCAGGGCGCACGGACTGAGTCACTGCCCTTCGTCCACAGCAAGGCGGGATATGGAGCTCGGTTTAACACCAGAAAGCACAGAGAGATAAAAAGTCTGGTATATATGGGCAGATTTCGTATTTACTACAAAGCAATAATGCTGCAGCAGAAGATTTAGCTCCAAAGTTATAACCAAACAAACCAGCTAAAACTTGAACAGTTTGTCTCCAGCCACCTGAGGATTCTGTGCCAAGGCCCCTGGGAAGTGCCGCAGAGCTTCTGGAGACACAACTATTTCCTCCCAAGATTTGAACTTCGGTTTCAAAGCTGCTGCTTCTCTGAACCCCGGAGAGGAACAGTGTAAAAGCACAGACAATCATAATAAGCATTTTACATATGGGCAAACTTATAATTTGCTCTTTGTATAAGCTTAAGGAAGACAATGTACAATTCCTTTCAGGAACAGGTTATGCTTCCACACTTGTGTCTGTCCAAGCGACTTAACTTTTTACTGCTAATATACTGGTTGTGTCAAAGACCAAATATCTTGTAAATTCAAGATTTGTTTTTTAATTTCTCCTCACAGGAAGCAGGCAGGTCACAATCGAGGAATAAAGGGCTGGCAGGAGTCAGTAACAGATGAGAGACATCAGCAGCTGCTTTACCAGCTGAGTACAAAACCATTCACCGCCCCAAACAATGTGGAGTGTTCCCTGTCCCCGCAGGAGGGACCAGGGCATGGGTGGTACACGGTACATACACGATGAGAGAGCAAGTGCCTGCCAGGAGGGAGTTACTGTTGTCATCACAACAATGAGTCCTGCCAGCAACTGCTAACCTAAGATTTGTAAATCCTTTCAGTTTTAGGTCGGTCTGCTCACATAACAAAGATCAGAGTGACTTGCAAAACACCCGATCACAAACTACAGACAGTACTGACCTTGCAGCTTTAGACATTTTGAAGCCGCACAACTAGTTGAGTCTTGCTTTAACACATCTTGAGACTGTTGGATAAAGTGTCCTTTAGCTGAACATTGCTCATTATAAGCTAAAAGGATTATGTAATGCAATATGCAAGTGTGTAACCAATTCGCTCTTCAGAGTGTGAATGCAGGGATAAGATTTTGTATATGTTGCCTTTTACTCTTCTTGCTGTTGTGCTGGCTTTATTCCAGCATCCAGACTTGTGCAACTCTGTAATAAACAATATCTCGTCTCTGTGTGCTAAATTAGGCTCATTTGTATGCACAGCAGGTAAAAAACCCTGTTTTGGGATAACACCAGGGCACATGGCAGAACACATCACATAGACAATAATTATCACGATTCCCATGTTAATGACCCCCAGATTTAGCATCTTCCGCTGCTTAGTTCATTTCATACGGCCTCACACGCGCAGCATTTTGCTGGGAAATGTTTGACAGGTGTTTGTCAGCTGCATTTAAGGTGATTTAATGACAAATAAATGCTCCATTTCTCATTACAAGACCCCTCCAGTCCATTCCTTCTTCATCTTTCTTGCCAGTTCTACTATTTTCCCTAAGACACCTGAAATTTCTACTCCTAGCATTTCTCCCTGCAAAACCCTCTGGAACTGTTCCTCACTTCCAGCCTACAACTACTGCCAGGCACCACATGTAATCATTGAATAAAGATTTCTCTGCCTCTCTACATTTTTTTGGATACTGTGATCTGTTAAAAAATGGTTACCACAGTTCTCTGTTCAACTCACTTCTCCAAGCCTGTCTTACCTCTCCAAAAGACCCTAAATACCACAAACCTCCCTTCTTCCAAATATTCAGTGCACAGCAAGCCACCTCAGACTTCCACTATGGTAGTAAGACAATCACAACATCTGGAGAGTATCTTCCAAAGGCTAGCTGCTGCAAATAAAAGCGAGGAACCTTCACGGAGCAGTGAAAACCTGTTATTTTTTGCAAGTTATTAGCAGAAAATGTCCTACCTTTGAATGCTTTGGTGTGGCAGGAGCCTTTGCAGAAGTATCGAAGTCACCTGATAGGGCATCGATAGCTGCAGAGTCATCCGTAGGTTTCTGCAATAATTTTAATTCTGAAGTCACACAATATGCTATACTTCCCAGTGTCAAATTAATGTTTCCGGAATTTACGTCTGCTTTAATCACCACCTTCTTAAAAGAAAACACACTTCGGCTCTATGCTTATGTTAGAACAGAGACGTCTGCTTGAGGTTTTCAAGATATACAGTTTCTTTGAATACTGCACCTGAACATTCACAGTGCAGTTGTGCACAAAAAGTGTATTCGTTGTGCAGAGTTACTCTCCACAAAAGTTTTACTGTCTACACTGTCAGTATTACCTACTGCATTCAATAGCATTTATGAGAATTCCCAATGAATCACGCCTTGAGCCTACAATAAGGCTACTTCCAATAAAAGATCAGAGCACGCAGTATGAAACAAAGAGCAAAAATATGATAAATGTTACCTTTTCTTCTCTGTGTTTCACATCATCCTTTGCTGTTGGCTTTACTGGTTTACCCTTGGAAAGAAGAAAGATTACGTTGTCATTTTGAAATGGTCGAACACTTTTATGATACATGTACGCACGTATGACATTGGGATTTTACAGATTACCAAAAAAGTTGAACCATTCTGAACCAATTTCTTTATTCCTCACGCTATTTACTCAAAAGTCAGTTCACGATGTGTTTTCACGTTCTGCTACTTCAACTACACCTGCGATATCATCTCTCTGCCCTTGCAGTCTACTGGAAAAACAGCCTCCTCATGCAGAGATGATCAAATCACCATCAGAGCAGCCACTGGCTCCAGAGAACGGTGGTTTCACAGCACGTTAGGGAACACTCCAAGGTAATATCTCTATATTCGCTTTTCCCTAAACTTGGAAAAAAACTACGTGGAATGAAAAAGCATTATTACCCACAGTCTGCATGTATCTCCTGTTTAACAGCAGACTATAAAGCCAAGCTGTTTAAAGGGACACACTACTTTTTCACCTGGTTTTCTGGAGCACCTAAAACATCAAGTCAGTGTAACTGGAATTTATACTGCTAAATCTCTAGGATGTTAACAGCTACTAGATGGTTCAAAGTGATTTATTTGTTTAGATTGCCCAATTTAAAAAAGGGAAAAAAACCCCCCACAATATATATTTGTTTCAATTAAATGCATGCAAGGATACACAAAGCTGCTCTTAAGTATAGGATATTTACATGTTTGACCCTAATACACAAATCTGGTACACACACTCACTTATTCAGCTTCCCCGTTCTCCCCGTAATTCCAAAGAGGACAGACAGGCTCATATGCACAAATTTCTGGTGTTGCAATACGACAATTCAATAAAAACAAACAAAGCTTTTCCTTACCTGCTCACCTGACTCCAACAGTTTTCGATAGTCAGGTGGGATAGTTTCATCTCTTTCTCCAAGTTTGTCTCTGTGTTCAGACTTAGCCTTTTCCTGAAAGCATTCAGTTTTTTAACAACTTTAATGATTTTTTAAGAAATATTAGCAAACAGTAAGTCAGAGTGCTCATTAAACTTATAGCAGATGCCTTTTTCAAATTTAAAATTCTAAAAATACCAGAGAAAACTCATTTATTCATTTTACTGTTGAATGTGTTTCATGCCTGAAGGTTTTAAAAATTACTAGCTGTCAAGAAGTGTACACATTTAGTAAGTTAAACATATATATACACAGCAGTACTCCAACACAAAAACCTGAAAGTATATTAACTTTCAGTTCTACTTTTCAACAGCATGGCCAAAACAAGTAATTTCATACTTCTACACTGCAGCTTTGACACAAAACTGATGTTCTTGCAACGTCTGAGCTGTGAAATCTCCTTCTAGACTCCAGCCTAAATTTATTCATGAGTGGCTTACGGTGGTTGTTTTTTTTTTTCTTTTNAATGGCCTTTATCTTAAATACTTCAGTCTACAATTTACTGTTACTACTACTATTATACAGAAATGTGTCTGATTTTCTTATTAGCAGAAATGTCTTTACACAGTTATATAAAAAAAGACTGAACAAAGGAAAAACAAGCAGAAAGCATTAAGGAAAAAAAAATGAGTGATTAAATGAACATGTCTGTTGATTAACTTGCTACTTGTGGGGTTAAAAAAGTCAAATTTAACAAAAAGACCACAACATTAATTTTAGAAACAGATGCCAGAGAAGACACCTGAAAAATAATTAGAATAATGACAATGAGAGGTATTGAAAACAAAGTACTACAAATCTTCTGTAATATTTCAACACTTACCTCCAAATGGCTAAAGAATATGAACTAACTCAACATTTTTCACAAAATCACAAGTAATCCAGCTGATTGAAGAGCGAAGCGCATGCTTAGAAGCAAAAAACATTTAAGTGAACAGGTTGATACACCTACAGGTAGGACAACATAAGAGTATGTTGTTTTTTTCTAGTAACCTTACTCCTACATCTGAAAATCACTTGCCATATACTTCTGTGACTGTATAAGAAGTATTGCAGTACATGATTTAAAAAAATATCTGTAAGAAGTAAGGCAAGTATCTCAGTTTGTTTTGGTTTTTTTTTACTCCTTTTCTTTTTTTTTTTCACCCAGATTGCAAAAGTTTCAGAGTGTCTTTTGTTACCTTCACTTTATCCACAACTGGTTTGTCCTCATCGGGGTCTGGCTCCCTCTGTCCCAGGGAATCGGACAGGAGATCCAAGGCTTCATCCATCTCTTTTCCTCCCTAATGAAGTATAAACACACTTGTGAGTGCAAATTTGCTGTAAAAATAATTTAATTCAGCAAGCTAATGTAAGTGCTGACTAATGAGCTGTCAGTTTCAGTGAACAATGAACCATCAGCTCTCCCTCTGTAATTACAATGTAATTGCAAAAGCCAGGGGAAAAAATTACAGGATATTTAAGACCTACGAGTAACATGATTTCAGGAAGTGGTTATGGAATTTATTTAATGGCTTTCTTTTGTTACACATAAGCCTACCTGATCTAATGAGAAGAGTTCTTCAAAAAGAGTGTTTTTTGGTAACTGGCATTCATTTTGCAAACATCACGATCACTGCATATCAGCTGCTAAGTGTCAATCTGAATTAAAACTTATTAACAATTTATCTTCACAATATGTATGGTCTTTTGCTAATCCATACCAGTTTTATTCAAACACTGGTTAAAAAAAAAAAAAGCCCTTAAACCCAATTAGAACCCTGGTGGGATGAGTTTTGTACTCTGCTTTGCAATCAGGCTGGAAACACTAGAGGGAGCTCCCACCGCACAGATAGAAATAGAAAAAGGAGGAGGGAGGCAACATTACAACTATTAATTAAGACATGCAGAAAGGAAGCTGCGCTGGTACTAAAAGCAGGTGCTGCCTGTCCCTCTATTAACCCTGAACTCCTCCGTTTATAGGCTTAACAGATGACTTTACCACTACGCCAATGACTACACTATTATTATTTTAAATGTTCTCATTACCTAACCAGAAAGGTGTGTTTTGGCTAAGGGCCCGAGCCTAAAAACAAAACCACCTGCACATGGGTCAACTACCCGCAACTGCCCCTAGAGAGGGGGCAGCTCCTCTTCCCCGTGCCCATGAGGAGGGTGCAAAGGGCAGAATGAAACAGCAGGAGGGCTGAGAAGATGATCCGAGGCTGGAACAGCTCTGCTGGGAGGACACGCTGAGAGAGTTGGGGTGTTCAGCTGGAGAAGAGAAGCTCTGGGGAGACCTTAGAGCTGCCTCTAGTACCCAAAGCAGACCCACAAGAAAGCTGGAGAGAGACTTCTTGCAATGGCATGTAGCGACAGGGCAAGGGGTGAAGGCTTTAAACTGCAAGACGGGAGATTTAGATTAGATTAAAGGTAGAAATTGTTGGCCCTGAGGGTGGTGAGAGCCTGTCCCAGGTTGGCCAGAGAGGTGGTGGCTGCCCCATCCCTGGAGACATCCCAGGCCAGGCTGGACGGGGCTCTGAGCAACCTGAGCTGGTGAAGATGTCCCTGCTCATGGCAGGGGTGGCACTGGGGGAGCTGGGGAGGTCCTGCCAACCCAAGCCATTCTATAATTCTGTGATTCTACAAAATACAAGAGTGATTGGAACTTTGACAAAACAGGCAGACTAGTCTTTGCACTCTGTTAAACATAAAGTGTCCAGAAACTCACACTTTCTCTCTTTCCTCCCAAATGACAGTGTGACAATAAGCTATTTAACCTCTCAACAGTCCACATTAGTAGAACTGGCCAGATCATGTTCCCTTCTCTCTTCAATAGTCAATTTTTTTGTTTGAGATAAGGATCGACAGAAGAGGTCGCTTACTGAGGTAGGAGCTGGAGGAGCTGCTGATTGCAATGAAGAAACCGTAGCAGCAGAGATAACATCTGAGGAACCTGTGGGCTTTTCACCCTCCTTGGTTTTCTGAAACAAGACACAGGAATATTACTGACACAGAGGACTAGAGAAATATGCATCAAATTCAAACAATAAGATGTAGACATTAACACCTCGTGAATACATTTAACTTTCTATTTAGCTATAGGCTTACTCAGCATGACTGCAGATAAGGGTAGTAGCAAACAATCATTGAAGCTTAAAGAATATTTTTAAAATAACTACCAAGGCCTTATATTTGTTCTGAAGCTGTTTTATTTTCAGGGAATACTGTTTAATTTAATTGTTCTTCCATTAATTTATTGCATAAACTATTTTACAATTTTCATTAATGAATTTAGTTTAAGAAACTTTAGGAAGGAAAACAAATAAAATATCAAGATTATTGAAACAATTTGAAAATAAACCAGATTTTCAGAAATCAAATATACTCACCTTTATTACAGTTGGTGTAGGTAATAGTGAAGATGGCAATGGCGAAGAGGAAAATCCTGCTGTCAAACCCTCTAAAAGATCATCTTCACTCATGGGCTATCATTAAAAACAACAAAAAAGATGCTTTTAGTCCTTTTCATCTATTAAAAACTGAGCAGGTAAAAACAATCTGTCTCCATTATTAAACTGAAGACTGGGAAACTTTACTGACATTTGGGCAAGTAACTCATGAATGAGACATTTATCTGATTATTCACTTTTTTACCTGGGACTTTTCTTCTGTTTTTGGTAAGAGTGGTTTTCCATCTTTATCCTATAAAAGAAAAATATACCTTTGTGTTAAACCAAGCAGTTCATACATGACCACGCAATACAAGTGCTCTGAGAGCTTTTACTGAGTGACAGACAGTATTACACAAAAAAAGACCCAACCAGTAACCTCTAGCACACAGTGCTGTTACTCCAGGTGTCATTTAAAAAATCCAGGTCGTGTAAGTTAAAAACATCTGAGTGCTGAAAAGTGACCCAGTGTGTGGGATTCTGAGCTTCCCTATTTCTGTTTCAATTTCCATGGCAATAACATGATTAATAAATAAAACCCCTACTTCCAAACTGGATGCAGAGTCCAGACGGGCCGTTGTCTTTTCACACCGGCAGCTGTGGCAGGTGTCGTGCAAGTCTTGGCTATACCCAAGCAACCCGTTTATCTTAAATGAGTCGTAGAGATGTTTGTAAAAATGGCAGCTTGAAGCATTGTGTTGTTTTTTTTTTTTAAACAGCTTCGGCCAATCACAAAAAACTAAGTACTAAAATACAAAAAGCTAACGAAAGACTCCAGTGCACTAACCCCAGCCAAAACTAATCATGTGTAGGTACAGGTATCTAAACCATTCCTATGCCTACGCAGGCATCTAATGATTGATGCCAGATATGCAGGAACTACAAAACAGAACTTTTACATACTATAAAAATAGCTGAACTAAACATCAGCATTTCAAAACGAAATGGCGTTGCAGTTTCATCTGTATATTCCGAGGAATGAAAGGAAAGTATTGCTACAATAGCATATTAAATAAATTACTTTCGCTTCTGTTAATCTGTACTCTGGAGGAATTGTTTCTTCATCTTCACCTAGTTTTTTGTGTTCTTCCCGTTTGTTTTTCTCCTATGAAGGTAAAATAAAATAAAAATAATATTAATAAAACCAAATAACTACAACAAAACAGACACGCATATAAGCAAGTTTTCAAGGTTTTCAGTGTACTGATTCAAATTAGTCTTTCAAGCCAAACTGCAAGAGGGGAGATTTAGATTGGATTTAAGGTAGAAATTGTATTGTAGAAATTGTAAGGTAGAAATAAAAATCCCACGGAAATCACAAGGGTTGTTGGAAGACGAAAACTAAGTGCAAGTAGCAAAGCCAACTTTGGGAATGTTCATTTGACAAGAGTTCCAGCCCACCAGAAGAGCTCTCCTCTATTTTTGGCTCCAGTCAACACCATCTGGCCCATGGTTTGAGGTGGCAGATGGGGCATTCAGACTGTGACTACAAACACACGAGACAGAATATACATTTTTCAGTGACTTACTTAAGGCTCCCTGTTAAAATAACAAGATCAGCGGAAAAAAACCCAAAGTTTTACCTATCATTCGTAATTTAAACAAGTCATCATAAACTTGGCTTCTTTTGCAAAAGGACCACACTGTTCACTACCCCTGCTGTGCATGTTAATTCAGCTTTGGTTCAGCAGTGAGACACTAAGCAAATGCAGTTTTTAGAAAGTGAGGGAACTACTGTACTGTAAGAGGCAGAACGATTAAAGAAATGTACTCACTGCGTTGAAATCCTACTAGTGCTTCCTAAGCAGAACGTAACTGTAAATTTTGTTTTTAAAAAAAGTGAAACTATTATCTCTAAATTTTTCCTAGCCAGAGGAAATACGGTCCTGAAGATAATCATATCAAAAGGCTATTTTTTGAGGTCTGGTTGTTTCTCTACCTTGACTTTGTCCACAGCAGGTTTGTTTTCATCTGGATCAGGCTCCCTCTTTCCCAGGCTACTGGACAAGGCTTCCAGCGCTTCATCTGCTACACGACCAACCTGTGAGGGCATCAGGACAGCGAAAAACAAAACTATTCTGATTCTGGAGTTCAGCTGCAGCTGAAGAAACCTGTTCATACACTACCAACGCCAAACATGTGTTACGTAAGGTAAAAATTGAGAAGTAAACTAAAAAATTGTGATGCTTCTCTCCCTAATGGTCTTCAGGTACTTGGGATCTGATGAGTTCATGGCATAAGGAGACTTTCATAGGGGTTGTTCTGTAAACTGGCTGCTCCCTTCCAAAGACTTACAGCTAAAATGATTCACAGGGCAGGGGGTTTGTTTTGTTTTCTTTTGTTTTTTAATAGAAACGTATATTTTGAGAAGAGATGCAAGAATGTGAGCGATTAATGCAATCTTCTAAAATATTCAGTAGGACAATAATTTTTTTTTTTTGGTAGAATTTGTTTTTCACTGCAGTATCTATTAAGTTTACAAACAGCATCCCTTTTAGAGCATTAAGAGCTAGAGCAGACCACAAGAACAATCAGTTTGACTTTCTCTGTGAAGAAGGCCATTGACCTTCCCTCTTCAGTTTGTGCTTTACTTGATTTTTTGGAAAGTGCTCAGCCTCTGTGCATTACCTTTACAGAGGAGGAACACGCATCCTGACAATATGCTGTACCATTGCATAAATGGAATTTTGCTTTATCTCCACCTAGGACTACTCACTGAAGACGCAGCTGGCGGAGCTGAAGACTGCACTGTGCAAGCTGTGGCACGAGGGACGACTTCATCCTTGGTAGTTTCTGCAGACACAGGACCTGAAGGCTTCTGAAACAGAACATTTACACTATGTTTTATGGAATATACTCAGAAACCTAAACCATACAGATTAAATGGCCTTTTTTTTTTTTTTAAACACAGTATGAAACAAGAAAGAAAAGTCTAAATTTGAAGGTAGAAGCCTCTCAATTAAGGACTAAGTGCCAACACTGCATGTTCCACTGAAGGCAACAGGGGAAAAAACAGAAACAGAAGAAAACATCTTTCTTGAAAGAACAGTAGCATTATCCAGTTTCAGCAAAACTATCAGTGTCAGTGTCTTCAACAAACTGGAAAGACATACTTTCGATGTGCTGCTGGGCTTCGACGGTTTGGACTGTACTGCAGGCTGTGCAGGACAGGAAAAGTCTTTCGAAAATTCATCAACGAGATCGGATTCACTCAAAGACTGCAAAAAAAAGACATAAGTGGTACAGGTGACTCACTGCCTGCTTTTAATTTATTTTTTCAAGGATTTTATTTCAACTACGCAGAAAGCAGGAAAATTTTTGTATCTTACACCAAAATAACCATTCACACTTACGTGCAACAGAACAGCGTGAATTTTGCAGTGCATAAACTTAAGAAAACTACTTTTGAGAATGAGTCAGTTGCTTTGTTATCAAAAGTCAATAGAATGTAGAGAACATTATGTTCAATACTGTTTACGGAGCTACTGAATAGGAAAATGCAACCTCTAAATTAGAAAAAAATAATGCTAATATTTACTGGATAGTATTTACTGTAACAGCATCATGTTGTTTTAATATTTCAAATATAAATTACATGTAGGTAGCGGAAAGCAGCGCCATCAGATTATGATTCTCCCCTTTTAATTTTTTTATTTTTTCCCAGCAGAAGCAGAGTTTACTCAGAGGTCATATCAGCTGGAAGTTCCTCTAGCTTGTGCACTGACTGCTGACACTGTGGTTTTCACTGCACACACGTAGGGAAAAGCGAATAAGCTGCAGTTTTAGTTCCCTGCTGTGTGGTCTGTTACAACCTGTTGATACTACGTGATCCAGTAATAT
Source organism: Pampusana beccarii (assembly GCA_013399365.1). NCBI lineage: Eukaryota > Metazoa > Chordata > Aves > Columbiformes > Columbidae > Pampusana > Pampusana beccarii. The sequence continues at coordinate 67,452 of VWYH01005765.1, forward strand.
GTGATCTATAGACTTCTGTGATCTACTACTAATGCTCCTGGAATACTTTGAACTACTGTTTACACCTAAATGTTTAAATCTTTGCCAGCAGTGACTGCCATTCACTTGCTACATGTAACTTAATTGATTAGAGCTCATTTGGTCAAATTTGTAACAGGTAAAATGACATTTTCTAAAGAAGAGTCTCCTATTTTCCCTCCCACTTGCCTTCCTTTGTTATCAGTGCCCCTAAGTCTTTATAAAATGTCCCACATAAATCCTCACTTTTCATAACGACTGAATTCCTTCACTAAATCAAAAAAAGCTTTTAGGTAATAACAGTGTTTTTCACAAAAGTAATGACACTGCATGTAATTAAGGGTATGCAGAATGGAGGCCTGAAGTAACAGAAGCCTGAGTTGAGATCATGAATGAAGAAGAACATTGCATTCACCAGGGATCAAGGAAGAACTGCAAGTGACTGAAGGTTTTTTTATCTATTGACACAACTTTTTTGTTTTGCTGGTTTTGGTTTCACAGATCTAAATTGCTGATGTTACCACAGGAATGCTGATGAACACATCTTGCTCAAAGTTATTGCCTCTTCAAGTTATAAATAGTTTCTCAGTTTCTTCAGTGCACAGTTCCTTTGCTTTTCCTAACTTTTGCTTTCTTCCTCTGCATTTTCAACTAACCTTTCTAACTTTCAATCTTTTCAATCCATCTTGCACTTCTAGGTGATGATGGATACTTTTTGCAAGTCCAAGCTGTTCTTTGTGATTAGGAAAACGTCCACAGAAGCTTTTGCCTTTTTTCCAGTCATGTTCCTTTATATTTGATGACTCATGACAGGAAACTGTCAAGAAAACAAAAGGTTTTCCTGCCTCACCTCTCTCTGTCCTTCAACACCTCCAACAGACTTGCACAGAACACCTTACATTAACTCCCCACACCGCTTTTCTTTGTGTCAGGAGTCATTTCTGTAACCCTCTCCTATTTTAGTAATCTCTAAACTGTTTTGTTGCGATGAGCTCTTCACTCACAGCCAATGAATTACAATTAAACTTTCACCTGACACTCCAGATCAGCAGGTTTTGTGCAAGGAAGTAAATGCACAAACAGACCAACAGACTTACAAAATGGCACAGAGAGAAGTGATGACAGAGAGGGAGAAAACAGGGTGTCTGTTCACACTCCTACAATAGTGTCAGTTTTCTAACCTTAGGTTTTTCTTCAGGCTTGGGCAATATTGGTTTTCCATCTTTATCCTAAAAAAAATTAAACATGATTGACATTTTTCCATTGTTACAATAAGTGCCACACTTCATAATCACCAGCAAAATAATGTAAAATACATGATACACACTGATACACACAAGATGAAATCAGTGACATAGTAACAGGAATCCCCCTAAATAGGGGGAATTCTTACATGGCCAGGAAAGCGGATTAAAAAAAGCAAATCTAATCACAGCACAACACAAATGGGCCAAGTGACCAAAAAGAGTTTATTCCTTCAGTATCAATATGCAGCAGGAATTAATTCCACAGTAAACCAGCAGGAATTTATCAGCAGTAAAACACATTTTGAGTGCAAAACCCAAACTTTTGCACTTGAACAAATAGGGGGTTAAATCCCAGGTCTGTAGTCAGATGGCCTTGAAATATCTAAAATGGGATAAAACTGCTTCTTTCAAAACAGAATGTTAATGTTCAGCTCCAGCAAGGTCAGTTTATATAGCAATCCCGTTAACATGAGTTATACTAATAACCACTGCAAATATTTTCAATTCTGAACTTTATGGAAAACACGTTTCAGTTGTATCGTTGTGTTATTGCTTAACCTTGAACACATCTCCCATCACTTGAAGTGACAACCTGAAAAAATGAGTTACTTTTCATACCATTTTAAAACAGAGTTTTCAAGGCTACAGTACAAATTGGTACCCGAGAGCGCTTCTTTAAAGGGATGGACTTCACAGCAGTGAGGTTTAGTATCAGAAATGAATAACCCCACTCTTGGAATATACGACTGGGAAGATCACATCTTTGCTCAGAATGCCTAAAGAACCCAGTCATGCCCACAACAGAGATACAGATATCACCAACAGTATAAAGCCACCAATTAAATATTAGTTTTGCTTGTTTTCTGTATGTTCTTTCCCCCCCACCGTGATGAAAGAAAGTGTCAGACACAGTTCACTATTTACAAAGCAAATGAGATATGAAAAACTTACCAACTCTGGTGTTAACCTGTATTCTGGAGGTATCGTGTCATCACGTTCTCCAGTCTTTTCTTCTTTTTTCTCTTTAGCTTTTGCCTTCAAAAGAAAGAACAAAAGCAAATCAATTAGAGAAACTAAAATAAAAACCTCAAAGTACACTCGTCTTCACTATCAAGATTCTTCAGCCTGCTGTTTGAAGAAGCACTAGCATCAGATAAAACTAATCCACATATTGAGATACTAAAAGTCCTCATTCTATCCCTATCAAATTTCTGTCATAAAATCTTTGTGTCTTAAGAATCAACGCCATATGTGAATACGGCTACGTTATTTTAAATTCTAAAAAACTTCAGACACTATTCTGAGCTGTAATTTTCAGTCAGGTACTTTTAGAATTTTTGGGTTGTGCAAAATCCTCAGGTTTCCTTGGATTTCATCACTTTGATTCTACAAGCTGTAATCCTGTATCTTCTTCCAGCACTCCTACTGAAATACAGCCTTTAATTCTCTGGACCCCTTCGTGAAGCAATGCATCCACTAAGTTGTCTGAAGTCCCAGACTGACTGAATCTGCAATACAATGTGATGCTTTCTGTCAAAATTGAGCTCCAACATCTCTTGGCAACAATGACTTTCCGCTATTTCCCTGTTCTTTGTTTGCTCTGAGCTTAAGTGAAAACAGGGGAAAATAACTGATATTGGTAGGGTTATAGGCAGAGTTTGCAAAACTGAACTAAAAAGTCAAAGATTAACATGCAAACACAGGGCTACTGTAAAAATCTAACTGTTGAAGAAAAACAAAGGTCTTGGGAGACACAGCAAAAGACCCAAATCAGAAACATAATGGGGTCTGATAGAAAAATAAGTACATGCACGAAAACCCCCAAAAGTTAATTAAAAATGCAACAGCAAACACATGCAAAACAAAAGCTTGCTATCAATTGTATCCAATGCTTGAGGAAAAAAATCAGAGCAACTACCACTAACACAGGGAGAAGTGTATGTGTGTATGCTTGTATAGTCAAATAAAATGCTTTTAATTTTCCAGACCATTTGCTATTCTATCTGTATATACTCGGGATATCTTCACTTCTTAATTTTCTTAACCACATAAAACTCAGATATTCCTTAGGCCTTGCATTGTTATTATTTTACACATTTGTACAGGATCTTCCATGGAGGACTCAAGATTACAAGGGAGAGTCCGAAAGCTTCTGTAAAAAGGAGTAAGATTGTACCTCTGACACCTCTACAACAGGGTTAGGGTCTTCAGGCTCAGGTTCAGGTGCACCAAGAGTATCAAGAAGAGCTTCCACTGCATCATCTTTAATATCCTGTATTTAGGGAAATACGCAAACCATTTTGTTATTCCTTTTAACTGACACAGGCTTTACCTTACACATCTTTCATGCTCTATATGAAGCAAAAAGCCAGCACCAGACTGGTAATTTCTGCTTGTCTTTACCTAATTTCATTAACATCAAATTACAGGATATGGCAAATTATGTGATAAGAATAGCACAGTGTAATCAAGCCATATCTCCTCTTAAGGAGAGGTGAGAGAAAAAGAAAGGAAAAAACCCCACGATTTCCATATTCTTTGAAATGGCAAACCCAGGAAGTGTAAGGTCACGCTTGCCCTGTGCATAGCAAAAAAGAAAGGTTTGTAAAACAGGGGAAATTATGTCATATCCAAGTTTTAAACACACCTCACATAGCTAAGAAAACACATACATTTTTCTACTGCCTCCGGTCAGAAGAACTACAGTTACTCTGCAGAAGAATCCAGAAGGAAAATCATCTGACCCATCAAGGTTGGATCTTTAAGGCAGAGTCTGAGCAACAGCAGTTCCTATTATTCCTGCACTTTCTATGATAAACAGGATTTACAACTGAAAATGAGGACGATGAGTGTCTTTACAGCATCACACACACATAAAATACAGTACGTGCCTGTAAATTTTAATTAGAAGTTAACGAGTAAAGAATGAGTATGCATACCTCTTCTGATTTTGTTTTCTTCTCCTTAGGAGGAGCGGAGGTCCTGACCGAACTTGCTGCCTGTGCTTGCATGATTTCTCCTTCTTTACTGGGTTTCTACGACAGATATGAAGTTACACACAAATACGCAAAAATAAAAAGGAGAGAACAATTGTCATGATCATTTAAAAGTGAAATATTATTATAATAATGGCAATATTTCACAGCAATAAAGGCATGTAATAGCAAAAAAAATATCAATCAATCAAAAAAATACCTCTGTTGGACTTGTCTTCTTTCCTTCAGCAGGAGCAGCACTGCAGGTGAAGCCGGATGACAGCGCCTCTGCAAGCTCATCATCTGTCATTGGTTTCTGAGAAAGAATTGCAAACTAGGTTATGATTCTTAAAGTTAAAATGTTGATAACTGTCAAACTCAGTTTAAAATCTGTGTGCTCCATGCTTACATAGCACATAACCACATGTTGCTGTTGCAGAAAAAACAAAGATACTTCCCTTCACTGGTTGATTCACTTTTCAGATAAGCTTTTATGTTTTTATGTTAAACTTATAAACAGTAAAATTAAGTTGGCTTAAAGAATTTCCTTGCTAAGTACAGAAATTCAAGTAATCTTTACTAAAGACATTACAAAGAGACTCCTACATGCACAGCTACTATTTCTTCCCTTTGTTATTATAATCCCAAATGTCTCTATAGGCATTTATTTGACTTGTTTCATCTTCAGTCAGTGTCCTGAAAATTCCTACTTTTTATTACAAACATCTGTGCCAAATTCTATTTTATTTTATCAATATTTACGTTGTCTGGCACCCTACAGCCGTCTCCCACTTCCTGGGATTTTGGAAGACAGGCAACATTGAATTTTTTCTAAGAATCCAATGATAATTGGGTTATTTTCACCTTCCAGTATTAAAAAACCCAATTCTTACTTCATCTTGGTCATCCACTTTCGGTGGGACTCCATCTTTGCCATCTCCTTTGCTCTAGAACAAGAATTAATCTTGTAGTAAACGGGAAGCAAAGCCACAAAATACGAAAGAAAACACACACCAAGAATTTTTGGTTTTGACTCACTGACCTTCAACAATTTAACATACTCTGGAGGGAGACTACCTTCCCGTTTACCCAATTCTTCCAAGTATCTTGAAGAGAAACCTTCCTGTGAAAAGAATACATACATTAATGTTTTTGTACTCTTTTTTATTGAGATAAATGTCTAATGTAGAGCTATGTGTGGTGATACTTCCGGAAAGAAAACACGAGGTTGGGTAGGTCAGAGGGACCATCCTGAACATGACTATCTGGTGTCTTTCAGAACCTCGTGTCACGCACACGTGTCTCAACTGGCTTTGACTGTGCACATCGTTCAGCAAACCTCTGCATCTGCACTGCCAGATTCCTCTGCGTTAACAGAAACCACTTCAGTGTCTCAGACCATAGAATATATTGCTGTACTCAGACTGAATTTTAAATATTTATGAATTAAAAAATTTCTATTACAGCTGACTACTGCACTGAGCCATTGATCTTCTAATCTTAATCCTTCTTACATTACTCTCCAGTTCTGACTCAGAAGTATGTATTCTTCCCCAAATTCTCCATGTTTACACTTTTCCTCAAGTAGAAACGAAATCTCCAAGGTTGTTTACACTCTCTTTTACCTCCATCCCTGCCTTTGGTAAATCCATGCTTGGAAGTCAGTTCAAAAAGCAACAAACTCCCTTTGTTGACACTTTACTGTTTTCTACTGCAATACAAACATAACTGTATTGTTTCTGTATTATTGAAAACAACACCCAAATGCAACCCTGTAAACTCTGTTTTTCCTTTTAGCAGAAAAAAGTAAGAATTACGGGATCAATATAGTAGTTAGCAACTACAGACATATTTCAGAGATTAATCTTGTAAAAAAGAAAAATATGTGAAATACCGTAACTTCCGGGCCAGTGTAAACAGGACTAGGAGGCACATCTTCAGGTCCACCGAGGGTATCTATTAGGCTATCTAGTGCCGACTCAGCCATACCAGCCTAAAAAAAAAAAAAAAAAGAGAATCACTATGTAAGTTAATCATATACTTACATAAGTTATATAAGTTCTCTTATATAAGAGAATCATTATATAAGTTATCATGCTGTATAAAGGAATAAAAAAAGGTGAATCATCTCATGAATGTGTAGAAATGTAGAATGTGTAGAAAACTCCTCAAAATGAAACCAAAAGTTTCTCTGAAGTAGGTCCTGCACTTGCCAATTTTTTCAGTGAGAACCATTCTTAAATCCATTCCCCACTGTCAGTAATAAGATCACGTGTATTTATAGACTAGCTGACATACATGCATACGTATACAAACATAGCTGAAGATAAAGAGTAACAATTTTTATGCTAGTTGTGGAAAAAGCGATTTTAAAAAGTCCTATTTGCCAAAACACAAATGACACAGAAATGACACAGCACTAGTTTGTTACATATTATTTCAGATAGTCCTTCACCACCATGCATAACTAGTACACAGCAATAGTTCAGTGGTTACCAATTTACGTTTTCTGAAACGTGTTTCAGAGAGAGAAACACGCTCTGAGACATTTTCACATGGGAGGCGTTTGTCTGGACTGTGTTTACCAACCTCAGTACTTGATTTATCAACTGCAGCAACTGCACTTGCACCAGCCACCATGGACATCTTCTCAGACACAGGCTGGAGAAATATGAGAAGAATCACTATTATACAGTCCTATGTTAGAAATTGTGGAGAAAAACGAAAGTAAAACAGAGATGCTCTACTCAGGCATGCATATCTATCGTTCCTCTTCACCTACACTTTGAATAAGAAAAGATAAGCTGGTTCTGTGTCCTGCCTGAGTGCTCTGGAATTTGAGTGGCTGCAGCCCGCATCATACTAAGCCCAGCCTAAAATGTTCAGGTCTGAGGCTGCACTTATTTTTTGTACACAACAGCTGGACAATGCACCTGTGCAGCATTCAGATGCTTGGGCAGAGTGAGCTGCTGTCTACCTACTAGATAGACACACTCTGTTGGCAGTGTGATTTTGCTATGAGAAAAGCATGTAATTTTCAGTACCTCCTTTTTTTAAACTTTGCCAGTAAAAGAAACATGCACTGTAGAAAGACTATGAGGCCCCTTCAAAGTCCCTTCTGAAAGCTTTCATTTGCACCGGATAGCTCTCAATGCACCATTAACACCAGCAGGAAAAGCTGCTCAAACAGGCAGGGTGACAACTCCTTCAGGGAGTTGGGTGCTGGAGCAACAGCACTACAGACACAGACTTCTGCATTGCTGACATTCTCATTCACTGCAAAAAAGTGGGTTCTGGTATTGAGGCAGGAGTCCTTCAAGTTACTCCAGCCTTGTCACCCAGACACATGCAGAGTAAATCAAAATATCTCAATCCTGACCCTACTACACATTTCCACTCCAACTTTTTCTCCACTTGCCCCTCTGAAATGACCCTTCCCCAACTTGTTTCCCGACCTTTCTGTTCCTAGGTTTTTTCCGTCTCGCAGTCAGGGTGTAGGGGCTGCCCTGCTGCAAACAGATACCCATAACTTGGTGACCTGTGCGTTTGGAGCCAGCACAGCGATGACAAACATGCCATGGGCTCCACAGAACAATCACTCAACCAACAGCCAGCATGTGCTGGACAATGAGAACAGATGTACCAAGAGGGCAGCAAAGGCGAATGCACATCAGGATCACCAAACGACCAGCACAGACTACCAACACCACCTGCCTGGGCAGCTCTATCTGTTTACGCATTAATAGGGGTTGGCTGGAGGAAGTGTGTTCAGGATGTTAATCAGTGGGCGAAGCGTGAATTTTCTAAGTCCCAGATTTTAGAGCAGCACAAGGAGGTTTGTCACACACACCTTTAAATGCAGGACAGCTTTTGAGCTTTCCTACACGGTGATTTTTGTAGGCCCATGCTCACTTACGCAGTCAGCATAAGAATCCACCTTAACATAGACTGCTAACACCTACCATAAAATAAATAATAAAAATTGCATTGCTACTTCTACTATACCTTTGCTGTCTCTGTGGAGGGTGCTTGTGGAGGCTGGTCAGCTTGAGCTGTAGTTGCTTTTCCAGTGTCATTTGGTTTAGAAGTTGTTGTCACAGAAGGTGAGGTTTGGCTTTTTGCCTGTTAGACATAAACTATTAGCATTGGATACAGAAATACTTTGTTTGGCTTGGATTTTCTTTTTTTTTTAAANACAACTTACACCAGTGGGTTCCTTTTGCCTCTCTTCAGCTGGCTGTTTATTTTGAGAGTCTGTTGGCTGTCATAAAATAAAAAAAATGAGATTTATGCTCAGCACCATTCAGTGCTGTGGAACATGATCTACACTAGTTTAAATAAGCACCAGACATTTACAGATGTTTAGCAGAACACTCCTGCCTCCCCGAACGCTGCATTTCCACACCTGCCAGCTCCCAGCTTTTCTGCACTCAGGTCTGCTACTCATCACACGACAGGTTCACATGGCACAGCAGCAACAAAGATTTTACCCTCTTTTTTCAAACTTAGTCGAAGACCAAAGTACAACTCACCAAAGGTGAAAGGTAAGTATTTACCTTGGTTGACTGTGTGTTTTTTCCAGAATCCGTTTTCGTTGTTGGTATGGACTGAAATACAAGCAACATACATACAGAAAAAGGTTAATACGCTTAGTTATTTCTAAGGGGTCAGCTTATTCAAAAAACAATCACCAAACAGGCTTACACTTGTGAGCACACATGCTGTGAAACCGACATACACTGCTTTGATCTTGCAGTTTACAACACCCTGGCACAGGCCCAGTGACTCTAGTGACCTAACGGCACTTGAATGTGTGCAAACACACACACTCCTCATACCAAGGATCAAAAAGAAAGATTTTAGATAAATAAAATGAACTGTTTGATTTACACCTGAAAATTTTCTGCAGTTGTGCTGCAAAGTTTACTCCTGCAATTCACCTCAAAGTGCACTAAGCAATAAATTACTAGTAGTAGAAACATGCAGGAACAAACCCTCTATCCTTCAAATACACTGAGACTATTTAAAGTTAGTAAGAGACAAATAATAGTTTCTTTTCCCCTACTAGCCTACTAAAAATCAGTGAACAACAACAACAACAACAAAAAAATAAATCTCCCAGGTAGCAGTTTAAATTTGTTCATCATTTGTAATGTTTTCATTTCAGCTGCCAAGGACTAATTACCCTTTAGACATATCCAGCTCCTATTTGCTAGCTGACCACACAGAGAAACTGGTTAAATTCATTTAGCATTTGTTACACAAGTATTCATACCCACACACTGAGCCACAGACACCTAGTTGGGAAATCACGGAAATGCATGAAAATGCAGATGCCCGGGCACGAGCTTGGCAAAGGTCTGGACGCTGCAGACCACAGTAAAGAACACACCACCATGGGAAGTAAGTCACAAAAGGTAAAATACTGATAGAGAGGGATTACAAAAACGTTCTGAACCCCAGAGTGGGGAAAAAAATAAGAATAAATTAAAAAAATAAATAAAAAGTGATCACTTAACCTCTCACATTCACCCCTTTGGATTTTCTCTCGGCATCTGACCTGTTTAAAACACGGTACTTCTCAGGCTCGGTCAAATTTTATATGCTCACACATATCCATCCTTGTTACATGACCACTATATGGTTAACGCGAAGACACACACATCCTTTTGTGCACCTGTACACGAACCAATCCTATATACTAAAGGTAATCCTATATTCTCACAGTTTTTAAGCTTAGAAGAATTGGGTGTGTGTATGTAACACCTAAAGCAACGTGTCAATCCCATGTGGGATGTCCTTGGGCGCTGTTGCGGTTTAACCCCAACCAGCAATGACGATCACAGAGCCGCTCGCTCCCCACAACACCCCAAAACGGGAGAGGGTCGCACGGGAAGGGAGAAAGTAGAGGATGGAGATAAACATGGTTTAATAAATTAACAAAAGAATACTAATATACCACTACTACTACTCATATATGAGATGGAAAATAGAATATAAAACGAGAGATGCTTAATGCAATTCCTCATGAACTCCATCCACATGGGAAAAGACACCCTGGTCTCAACAGCCCACCCCGGGACAAGAGGGGAAAAAAGACCAAAAAGGCAGAAAAGGCCCAGAGGCAACCACAAAATGGCAGAACAGCAAAAGGCCAAACTAAAGGAGCTGCGGAATGGAACTCCCCCAAAATGGAGCAGAACCAGACTGGGTCTCCCCAGTGGGAAAACCCTCTCTGAAATATTGAAACAACTCTAGAAGAATGTGGTAAATTTCTAATCCAACCTGTAAAAGTAGCGTTTGCGAGATGAGACAGAAATAGAGCAGCAGAGGCACACTTCAGCACTGTGAGACTGGTAAACACGAGTCTCTTTGAAACAGTGTCCTGCATTTACCAGTGCAAGAGAATTAGAGTTTTCTTTTAATGTCTGTTGTATTATTAATTCCTTCCTCCTGTTGGATTAAGTACATCATCTGCATTTTGACACATTCTTCTAGAGTTGTTTCAAATTTCAAGCAGGGAAAGACCATATCTACTTCCAGATAGCTGTCTGGGTTCAACTGTATGGAGAACAGCATCAGCAACAAACGTGACAGAAATTATTTGTTCACAACCACAACAGGAAGATGAAACTGGAGACTTGATCAGCGTGCACAAATAGAAACGGTTTGTCAAACAGCTCGCTGCTGCCAGTCTAAGTCATAGAATCACAGAATGATTTTGGTTGGAAAAGACCCTCAAGATCACTGAGTCCAACCATTACCCACCCTTGTCACTACCCCACGTCCCTGAGAACCTCATCTCCGTCTGTTCAACCCCTCCAGGGATGGTGACTCCACCACTGCCCTGGGCAGCCTGTTCCAATGCCCGACAGCCCTTTGGGGAAGAAATTGTTCCCCAGATCCAACCTCAACCTCCCCTGGCACAACTTGAGGCCGTTTCCTCTGGTCCTGGTGCTTGTTCCTTGGGAGCAGAGCCCAACATCCTCCATGCTCCTCATGCTGAACACAGCCTGTGCCTGAGAGTTGCAGGAGAAGAGTTGCAGGTGGTTGGAGAGAGCAGAAAAGGGTTTTAAAAGTTTAAGTAGAAAGTAATGGCTGACTTCAAATACAGAGAAGGTGGACCTGGAATCTTCTCAGAGATGTGCATTAAGATGACAATGGGGAACAGGCAACAGGCACAGGCTGCAGTCGGCATTACAAAGTATTTCTAGTCTGACGAGGAGCGGCTAAGGGACCTGGGGGGTTCAGCCTGGAGAACAGGAGCTCAGGGGAGACCTTCTGATCTCTGAACTGCCTGAAAGGAGCTTGGAGTCGGGGGGTTTGGGCTCTGCTCCCAAGGAACAAGCACCAGGACCAGAGGAAACGGCNTCAATTCTCTGATTCTACGTATTCCTGCAAGTGCAGGCTACACATCCCCGGGTAGCCAGTTCTGACGTTTGGTCTCCTTCATTATAACGTATTATGATCCCACTGGGTAAAAGGAGACAAAGGCAGGTGTTCACAGCCTGTCCGCAGGGCCCCGAGCAGCCTGATCAACCTGCAGAGCTGGATCTGTCAGGGCTGAGGATGGACCAGCTGATCACCGGAGGCTACTGCCAACCTCTGCACCGCCTGCGCTCCCTGGTTCCTACGTGCTGAAGGTGCAGCAGGCCTGACCGTGACCGCCGCACCACTCTCTGCCAGTCTGGCTCGGTGTTCAACGTTGTCATTGGCTTCACTGTTATGATTATGGAAAAATGAAAGGAGGAGAGAGTTGCTAATCACTTGTGTAAATAATATATGTAAATTCTGTTAGGCAACAGAGGCATAAGGGAGGATGATGAGTCTCCTTGGCCAGTAAAGTACGTGACTGATGACACAGCTTGGACATTCAAGTTGTAGTCATAAGACAAGACAGAACAAGTGTAAAGGACTAAGGCAAGGGAGCTGTCAGATGGACAGAGATAGGGATTAATGAGAAGGTGCAATTGTATGTACACTAAAAGCTGAAACTTGCCCTGAATTCTTTGAATATGTGCAAAATTTTCATTAGGTGAATAACCCTGTAATTACACATGGGGGAGCTACATACATGCCAAACTGTGACTAAGCTAAAATTTTAAATGTTAATTAATTTTTTTTTCTTATTGCTCTCATAACATCCTCTGACTACTTTGTACAGAATTTTTAAGATATTTTTCGAAGAGGAAACTAAGCTGCAGACAGGAAATATGCCAAGTAAAGTTACTCAGTATCAAAGTATTAAAAAAGGAATTCCATCGCCGCATGTATTTGTGCTTAACTGCAAGCGTGAGTTTCTCAGGAACTCATACCTTTGCTTCAGAGGGCTTCATAACTTGTGGTTTTGATGCATCTGCAGAAGTGGACTGCTTCTGAGAGGAAAAAAAGCAAAATAAGTAATTTCACCTTGTTATACATGCTCCTATTAAGCAAGCATAAACAACCTGAATTCATTAGCTATCCAGCTAAAAATTAAGAGTAAATTAGTATTGAAAATTAGTGTTATTTCAGCTCTTCCGTCTTGCCTGTATTTCTACAATACACACAGGTAGGATTTTGACAGCGTGGTGCCCATACACCTTCTCACAACCTTATTTATTTTCTCTGATGTAGTGGAAACAAATTTAATATCAAGTATTAAAACAAACTTAAATCCTGCTTTCATACTGAAGCACAAATACTGACTGTGCAGGATTTGTCCACATTTCTCTCTTTTTTTTTTTAACAAAAATTTTACTTTTGGATTTACTAGTTCGTCCTACAAAATATTAAATACTAAATAAGCAAACTCAAATGTGTTGAGATAAAAAAGAATAATTAATCCATATGTAACACACACAAGTGTTTCTACATATCACACAACTCTTTCGGAAAAGCTGCAAAGGACACAATTTGTTTTCCTGGCTTCAGTGATGTTAATCCGAGAACAGCATGTTTTCATTCTGCTGTGACTGAACCAAACTTCAAAGCCCAGAAACGAATTTTCTAATAGTCTCATCAATACTTTATACAGATGTAACACTACCTCTCAAATCCCACTTCACGTTCCTCCGCTCTAAGCTGTATTTGCCATCTCGACCACGATAGCTAATTCAGTTTACATTTAAATGAACAGCACGAGCTAACGATTTTTCTAGATTTTCTCTCCATGTTTACCGTGACACTTGCTGTATGAAAACACACGATGTCTGAACCAACTCAGAAGCCATATTACTATTCCACACCTACAGTGAGTTCTCGCTTCCACAAACAAACTTTTCTCATTTGCAGACCTTCCCCCAGTACCAGCATTTATCGATGAGGCAGAAGCTGTACAGAATTCAGAAGGCACACTGTGGTGAGGACAGTGAGCTCTCCCCACCAGCACATCTGTGTCTCGTACACCTCACAGAGAGGCTGGACTAAATACACCCTAGAGAGAGTTTGCAATCTCCACACTACAGAAATGAAAACAAATAATTTCTTTTTCCATGTATGTATAGATTGACTACATAATAGATGGGAACTTCTGTATGGGTGGAGATGTACCCAGGAATGTATAGAGCCTCCCACGTCAGGACATGGAACAAAAGGTTTTAAACCACCTTTTTATAAATTTCCACTACCACCATCAGGTAATCTGTTGGCAACACTGCATTTTTCTTAATTTGAACTTTAATAATTTTTGCTTTTCTTTCTTCTCCACGAAATTAGTCTGAATTCCTTCTACATGACTACTAGCAAGTAGGTAGGTACCTGTTCTACACCTTTGTATTAGTCACCCTCATCCCTGTCCATCTAATAAAGGCACATTTACCTGAGCCCTCCTCCGTTCTTCCCCTCTGAAAACTCCTACCAAGCTTTTTTCTTACAATACAGTGAAACATTCCTCCTCAGGGCACGGCGTGCCTTGCTTCCTTCACAGCTCTTTTTGCCTGAATTCTGCAATATTCAAAGCCTCCAGTTTGCCACTTTCACCCTAAAAGAGCCGCTATGGGGAGGAAGGGTGTCCTGATCCTTCCCAGCCCTTTAGTGCTCAGGGTCTGCAACCATGCTGAGCCTCACAGAGAGAGACAAAGATCCAACCCCTCGCTTCGTGTCCACCACGCAGCCAGTCAACACCAGCCTGACTCTGGGGGGCTTTTAAAAATACGTATCTTTTTTTACAATTACTGCCCCCGAGGGTGGTGAGAGCCTGTCCCAGGTTGGCCAGAGAGGTGGTGGATGCCCCATCCCTGGAGACATCCCAGGCCAGGCTGGACGGGGCTCTGAGCAACCTGAGCTGGTGAAGATGTCCCTGCTCAGGGAAGGGGTGGGGCAGGATAAGCTGGGAAGGGCCCTTCAACACAAACTTCTGTGATTCTATGATTCTACGACTACTTTTTGGACTATTTTTTTGCAGCATGTTGTCCTGCTGTTCCCCTCCCAGGGCTGTGCTCCACAGCCCCCCATGCCCAGCTGTGACCCAGCTGCATTTGCTGCGGCCCCACAGCCAGACTGCAGCAGGGGTGAAACAACACCCGGACACGTGTCAGGCGCAGAGGTAAATATTAAAAGGCTGCTTAGCAACCGGCATAATCAGCGCCTGACGCATGGCTCCGGCAGCCGGGCAGGCACACCCTGCTCGCACCCGCGGCTGCCGAACCCCTGCCAGGCCAGGGCCAACACCCCGCACAAAAACACCGAGCTGCCAGATAGAAAAGCAAGAAGGAGGAGAGTCCGACTCACTGCAGAGGTTTGGCTGGGCAGGGAGCGCCAGGCAGGTGCTCCTGCGGAGAGCAGAGGTTTTGCTGTTGTGAGGGATGTCAGGGCAGACCCGGCAGCTGATGGGAAAATGAGCGTCACCGCGGTGGATGCCTGTTTGTCCTGCAGTGCTGCCGGACGGAGCTGTGGCTGCTTGGGGTGCTCTGCAAACCCAGTGCGACCCAGGGGGACGGTCCCCTGAGAGCAGGGGGCAGCTGGGTTCTGGTCTGGGACTGCAGCGCTCTTCAGAATGCACCTCTGGGAGGTGAGAGAGGAGGAAAACTCCATGGCAAAGCATCCAGGATCACGGGAGACCACCAGCACAGAGCACACAGAGATCATCGAATCACAGGATGGTTTGTGTTGAAGGGCCATCCCCAGCTCCCCCAGTGCCACCCCTGCCATGAGCAGGGACATCTTCACCAGCTCAGGTTGCTCAGAGCCCCGTCCAGCCTGGCCTGGGATGTCTCCAGGGATGGGGCATCCACCACCTCTCTGGCCAACCTGGGACAGCCTCTCACCACCCTCAGGGCCAACAATTTCTTCTTATGTTCAGCCTGAATCTCCCTCCTTTAGTTTAAAACATCACCCATTGTCCTGTCACAACAGGCCCTGCTCAAAAGTCTGTCCCCATCTTTCTCATGGGCCCCTTTTAAGCACTGAAAGGCCACACTAAGGTCTCCCCGGAGCTTCTCTTGTCCAGCTGAACACCCCAACTCTCTCAGCCTGTCCTCCCAGCACAGGTCTGGAGATGGTCCCTGCAGTGCAACCCACGGACAGCACGAGACCCACAGGATCACCGCAGAAGGGGCTCAAAACACAGGTTACAGGTTAACACTGTGTTAACCTGTTAAAAGACCAGTATCTGTTAATTACCCCAGATGCTGGTGACAGGCAGTGTGACAGCTGTGACGCCACAGCCTGAGCTGTCACCAGCCCCGGGCACACTCAGACAGACAGACAGCACAGGACCTGACCAACACAACCCTGGTGCTCTCAGCCCTTGGTTTGAGGACAGCTTCCCAGGAAGGGCTGATGAAGAGACTTGGGGTCTAATATGAACAGAGAAGGAATGCCCTCAGAAACTCATTTGTCCTATTAGCGTGACAGTTTTCATGTTACTGGTGAACGAGTATAGTCACAAAAGCAAAAAAGTGGGTCAGGAAAACAAAACAAAAAGCCTACTAAAAACTGGTTATCTATCTATCTATCTAGTCTCACTTAATGTACCTCACAAATCTGGAAGTGAAAGGGAGAGTGCAACAGGGAAGAAAAAAGAAAGCATAGGTGATAAACTTCAAAAGAAAAAAAAGTAACTGTTTGGATGCAAATGTCCTTTGGAAAAGAAAACAGCAGGTGGAGAAATCCATGAGAGCTCTTGGTAATGGGAAGCTAAAAATCATTGAAACCACCCCATAGCCAATGTAGCGTGAGCTATCATCAACTAAAACTATAAATTTTGGATATCCATGGAGAAGATTGATCAGATCGAGGAAGGTCGTTGCCCACCCGTAGAAAGGAGCACAACGCACCAACCGGACACCTTCAAAAACAGAAGAGATGCTGAAAACGTTTACTGAGCAACCAGTACAGAAACACTAAGAAGATTACAAGAGGATAAGTAAGAATCAACAGATTGCTCAAGAAGAAAGCACGTGAAGATAACGCAACGCTCAATACACTCAAACATGGAAACGAGCTTGGTGGGTAAGGATGAACGGACCTCCAGAGGAGGACACACTGTCACTGCAGCTCCTCACAGTATCTGAGGTGACATTTTCTTCTGCGAAACGGAGATGTTAGCGTGTAACACGAGTTACAAGCTTGCTTCCAGCCTCCACATTCCAGAGAGGTCCTGCAGGGATCTCCAAGAGGCCGGTGGTGGGTTGGAGGAGGTCGGATGCAACAATACAAACCCCCAAAGCCAGGCAGGCAGCAACACTGGGAAAAATACGTATGGTTACAATGCCACAGACTGAGACATTCTTGTCAGAAACAACAAAGGAAAGAGGAATCCAAGATAAAAATCTGTTACCATGACAACATAAATATAAATGTAAAATATGGGAATAGTTTTCCATCCTTCTGGCTTGAGCTTCTCTAGGTCAAGTGCTAGGACAGTTTTGGCCATACAGATGAATAAAGAAAGATTTGAGGACATGTCTAGAAAAAAAAATGGAGGAAAAGGATGCATGAGGGACTCGGTGCCAGGAAAAGCAAAACGACGCCTGATGCTTTGTTCTCTGCCTAGTGAGCCTAGGAAATGGGAAAAGATGAAGAAACTGGCTTATTCTCCAGCAAAGAATTTCTCAGGTCAGACCTCCCCTCCTGGGGCAGAGCCTGCATAGATGAACCAAACACTTCAGCCCTGCAGCCTTTGGGCTGGCTAACGTAAATATTTTCTGAGTGATGGAGCTGTACCTGGTCTAGGACAGAGGACTGAAGGACCTGAGCACCCACCTGGGCTTACACCTTACCTGTGCCTGAGCTGGGACTGCGGCTCGCGCTTAAAGCCGACAGTGACTTCATTATTTCAATATCACTGACTTACAGGACTACTCCAACACAGCTGGGCAATGGAAGGCAACACCTAATCTGCCTGACTACAAATGGTCGCTTCTTTCCACGAATGGTTCTGTTACAAAGCTTCAATTAACAGTGTCTGCAAGATGTGGGCAGCGAATGCTCTTCAGAGAACTACTATGAAAAATAATGGGTTATTTCACTTAAGTGTAAAATACCACTCGAGCTGTTACAGGTTGAAGCTCTCACTTTGATGGCATGTGGTAATTAATGGCTGTGCCACCCTCAGCTCCCCAGGCAAAGCTACACAGCAGCACATACATACACCGATTTAAAACTGGAAAAAATGTACCCCTGGAACTGCCTCTTTATGTAGGTTTTATTATAACAGTATCTGCAATAGCTGAATCAAAAACACAAATTTGAGTGCTTCTGTGTCATTTGCCATCCCAAGCAATTCTGGAAACATCCTAGTACTTCGTAATTACTGGTCTTATACACAGCTCCTCTATTAAGTTGTTAAGAAAAACGACGCCTTTTTAAGAGAAAGATAAAAAAACCCCACACCACCAAGAGAACAATACCTTTTTCCAAGATTTCTGGCTCTCAGTTAATTTTGTGGAGGTTTAACTTTAAAAACTCAACGAAACGGCACAGCAGGATATGGGTTTGCAGCTAGTACCTGTATATTATTCAGACATCAGTATATTTACACAGCACGTTCTCACTACGCCCCATTGTCCTGTTGTGACGGGTTCCTTTGCAGAAGCAGTCGGCGTGATCTCTTTCCTGAACAATTCACATCGCAATCTCTCGTGACTGACGTTGCCACCTGTCACCACCGGCCTCTCTGGTTTCTAGAGCCCATTATCATTGCTGGAACCCACAAACACTGCATGTTATGAACAAAGCTGCCCACGCCAGTTACTGAGGGGAAACGGGGAGAAAAAAAAGCCCTGGGAGTACAGCTACGTTCTCTGTAGATAAATTCTAATTCAGTGCAAAATTCTTTGCCAATGTTGCTGTGATGGCACCGAGCTCATTACGGTCCTGACTCAGCAAATCCCTCGGCTCTGCACTGGTTGGCATAAAGGAAACCAAACCAAACAGGATTTAACATGTGAGCATCAAGATTCATTTCAACAGGCAGCTTGTTGAATTCATGCTTTTGTGGTTGGATTATTAAATATATGTGCTTTTTAATACCAATCTTAAACAAAGCAACCACCAAAACCAAAGAACCATGCCTCCCGAACAACAAACACACAAAAACCAAACCAAAAAACACAAGAAAAAACCCAAACCAAAAGCAACACAAAACAACGCAAACAAACCCAAAACCAACAACAAAACTCCCTTGTCTCTAGGGATGCTTCCTGTGCTTTTAACACTCGGGAACTCAGCTGGCGTGAATATAACCTAAAAATGTGTAAAGACTCTTACTATTATTATAGTTTAATTTTCCACAACTTGACAACAAAGACAAGAAAAATAATCTGAGAGATAAACTGACTCCCCCTTAGAGCTGAGAACAACAAGTACTAATCTATATCCAGGAGCAAGATCAGCTATCATTTAGAGATGCTAAAAGAGCACATAGAAAATCAACAAACCTGTTTTGTCATGAAACAAAAACCTGACAATTTTTTTAGAGTCTGGTTTGAACCAAAACATTGAAAAGCTGATTAGCTCATGGAGCTTTTTTTACAGCCTCAAGTGCTGCTAAATTTATTGACGACAGCAGCACATTGAGCCAGACAACTTCCATAACACAGACTCACACTTACTGTTTTATTCTATTTTGATTACTAAAATAAAATGTCTGTGATTTTGGCACAGGAAAGAAACTTAGCAAGACTTCATCACTGAATTTCATGTATCAGCTAATGCTGATTAACTCTACTACTAGTCACACCTAAAATAATAGGTTTTTAAGCAGTGTTTTTTGAGATAACCTACTTGCATTTCAATTTGGCCACACTGAATCAAGTGTTATAAAGCACAACCTGTCAATAAGATCAATATTATATTTACCGCAGTGTAAAACAAGTCTTCACACCACCTAGAAACTAACTGATCTGTCAAACCACCTTTAGACTTTTTAAGACTGTTTTAAGATTTCTGGATTTCAGCAAACAATGTCAAGTCCAAAGCTTAATACTGGCATGTTTGTTTATTTTAGTAACTATTAAGTCACTATGAAGCCTCTGAAACAGCATTATGCTCAAAAAAAAACCCAACCAAGCACAGCGAATGACAACTGACTTAAAATATTTTTTGTACCATTTGATTCTTAAACCCCCAACACCTCAGTTTACACTTCCTTATGCACAGGCAGTCAGGGATATGCAGAAGAATTCAGAACTACCCCACAGCTGATGGTAAGAAGCATGGTGCATTCGTTTGTTACTATCTCCCACTGTGTCTAATGCTTTCACAGTTTGTGTTTGGTTGGTTGTTTGTTTTGGAAGTACAGAAGAGTTTGCTAGCGGGTCACAGAGGAAGTGGTACCTAAACACAAACCTTTACACACACAGAGCTCAATTTGCAGGCAGAATAAATGATCAGGACTTAAGTACATAGCATGACTACTGCTCCTTAACCTCTGCTGAACAAGGACAACTTCTAACTAATGTCCTTTTGTGATTGTTGCAAGTGATGTGGAAAGAAAGGCAATGCACGGTGAGCAGGGTGAGAGTCCATCTGCTGCTGCAGGTTCTGTGTGTGCGAACAACATCCACCGCTGCGCTGCCACAGCCCAAACACTCCTCGTTCCTTTCAAATGGAGTTACGGACTGCAAGAAGGTTCTGGGTTTGTATCCAGGTTTTACCTCTTCAGCATCAAACGGAGGCTTTGCTTCATGGGAAAGGTTTTTCAACTCTCGGCATCAAGCAAGTGAAAGCACGTTATTCTCAAACCTGCTTTTCATTGTCGAAGATGCTTATTTTCTTGTCATTTGGATGAAGAGTGATCTCAGCATTTCCATTTGATCACAGAACGGGTTACCTAACTCAGTTCCCTCAGCCGTACATGCAGAAATACTCACAAAATCCACAATTCTGAGCATCAGGCAAACTCACACAAGTGTCATGAAAGTAGTTCTGACACCAATCAATCATTCGTTTTAAACTCCCCATTTTTTAATTTCTTCTTGAAATGTGCTCTTTGGTTACCTGCTTTTGGAAACCTCCTGTTTCCATCACAATAAATTCTGCAGGTTGGCACACACTGGAATTTCATTTTCACTCAGTCATATTCAAACATTACAGGCAGCTCACCAGCACTGTCACCACTCTTCTCAGGTTCCCACTCTGCGCAACGGAGAATCACAGTAATCCACGAGCTGGCCGCTGAAGCAGAGCTCTCCTTTTCTGTACACAGCTCAAAAACCCCCGTTTCAGCTCCACGTATCTGCAGAAGGTTCGTGCTCAGCTGTAATTACCACCCCTGCCTGTTTCCATTCCCGCACGTTGTTTTAAGCACCAGAACGTTCCGAAGCCACGTGCAGCATCAACCTGCGAGCCGGTAAGGGAACAGCAGGAAAACGCGCGAGCACAGAGTGCTGAGCTCAGCCCGACCATCCTGGTCTGCACGGCCCTGTTGGAACGGGAATTGCACACAGAGCCCGTGCTCTCTAAAGGGACGGTTAAAAAGATAGACACATTACATGAAATAAGATTCCATCTTTAGATCGAAGATGTCTGCGGTTGTGAGCTCGGTTGTTTCTGCTACAATGATCAGGCAATACTCAAACTAGGCGGCCGGCAGTCGCAAGAACTGGTGGGCGATACGCTGAGTCAGAAATGGGATTTTTCACCCCCAGGATGCAGAAACACGGTTTTAGTAACCAGGCCACATGAACCGATATGCACATTGTCACAACAGTGTTGGCTATCAAAATGGATGGAAAATATGACTGGAGGATAAACAAAAACCACCAAGTCGAGGAATGTTAACAGAATTTTGGTTTTAAAATGTGTTCCGAGGAAAAAGCTGCCAAACCTTTAGGGGGAGGGGGCGGGGCTTTTTCTTGGAGC
The DNA here is from genome assembly GCA_013399365.1 of Pampusana beccarii. Lineage (NCBI taxonomy): Eukaryota > Metazoa > Chordata > Aves > Columbiformes > Columbidae > Pampusana > Pampusana beccarii. The sequence goes on from VWYH01005765.1 coordinate 88,978, forward strand.
ATTTTAGAAAAAAAACAACACCGTTTTACTATTGCCCCTTAGAGCCGGCTTGGGGCACTCCTTGCTTCAGCACTGGCATTTAAGTCAGTGTCTCCCAGAACTGCTACAGAAGGGCCCTCTGCACGCTCTGCCGGAACAAGTACATTATCGTTCCATTAAAAACCACAGTCTCCACCTTCGCAAGGCCTCATCCTGCCTCACAGACACTTCCTTCCTGGAGACAGAAAACTGAGTTTTCTAGCTGGTTCAAGCACTCACACTGAGCAGGGCACCCAGGCAGGCACTGAGCTGAGCCTCCCAAACCCGGTTCTGAGCCTTACGGAGCTCCCGAGGAGCAGGGCAGACTCTGCACAAGGCCCCGAGCTCCTGCCAGGGCGGGTTTTCCTCCCCGAGGAAAACACGGGCAGAAACGATGAGGATGAATACACTGAAAACCAACTCACCGAACAAAAGCAGTTCCTTTGCTTGCAGGAGACAGAGGTTTCTCCCACACTCCTGGTCCCAGCCCAGCACCTCCAGGGCCCCGCAGCTTTGCGCGGGTTTCAAACTGGGAGAGCCTGTTTGAGCTGCAAAGCTGCAGAACTTGAGAAACACCGGCTGGGTACTCGTCCCTGACGCCCCAAGATCAGGACCAGCATTTCCTGCAAGCTTGACACGCCCCATGAGCCTCATCACTCACGTAGAAAACAAAACAAAACAAACCAGCTCCATTTTATGCAAGAGGTTGATGGTAACAAATACATTATTCTATAAAGAAAATGTCATACGTAGAATAAATTATTATCCGGTATGTTTTATGTCAATTAAAAAAAGACATCGAGAAAACTAGTCAGCAAAAAAAGGTAACAGCTGAAGAACTCAGCAGTGCTCTCTGAAACGCTGAACTCTGCATTATTTAACACACTATTGTCACTTTCTCCAAAGAAGAGAGAAGGAAGGATGATATTGATACTGCCGCCTGTCACATGAAGACAGACCTTGTCTCCTCAGTTTGTTATTGGATGAAACTGAAAACACTCATGATTATGGATGAGCAGTTTCAGTTTACAGTAACTATAATTATAATCAGTGGTACACCTGAAGCAACACCTGCCTATCTCATTTCTACTACTACAAAACAACAATAATATAATTTATTGAGAAGTGTTATATTGTCCCATATGTTCGTTGTATCTGACATTTTAGCATCTTTTAGGTATCAGCTATTAACAAACCCTTGTTGTAAACATGTTATTGACACCTAAGCATGCTTCAGACATTAAGCTGCTCTTACAGACCCCCATACCCAAACTACGCAACAGTCCGTATGTGTCACAGGCAAACCAACCTCTGCATTTGTATTCCAAGAAAGTTACACGAGTTTTTGAAGCACTCACAGTATGGGCTGTGAGCAATGAGAAAGAAAAAACAAACCAACCAAACAAAACTGAACCAAAAAACCTCCGTGTCATACCAAAACCCAAACGAACCACAACACAAACAAAAAAATAATACAGAACTTAGACATGACTTCAAAAGTCTACTTGTCCTCATCCCTCTCTTCTCCACGACTGCTTATGTCACGTACATGGCTCGTTGTGTGATGTGTAGAACATGCAGTCTCACAGGGTCTAAAAAGCCTGTTCTGAACATGTTAAGATAATTTTAAAAGCCATTTCACAACACGCAGCCGGTTCTGGAGTGCTTCAAACCCAGGCGCACGTCAGAAGCCATGGAACTCAGCAATTTGTGTTATTTCCGTCCACAACATTCCCGGAAGAGAAATTAAAATTTAAAAAAAAAAAAAAAAAAAGAGAACTGCAACAGGAACATAAATTACCCGAAAGCAGCGGCAGTGGGAAAGCAAAGCCAGTATAAATAGCAAACTTACAGGGTACCTGTGCACCTCCTGCTCCCACAGGAACGTCGGATCAGGTGTTCTGGCCCATTTTGTCCAGTGTGGTTTGGGTTTTTGGAGGTGCACATGGTCATGGGGAAGGGAAGGGACACGAACTGGCGGGTTCGGCAGGAGGAAAGCACAGAAATGTTACTGACCAAAAGAAATAGAGACAGCCGGACCAGTTAAGGCTCTGGAACGTGACTGATTAAGACTATTTTTAAGCATAATAAATCACAATAATTTATATTAATTTAGAATTTAAAAGCTGCAGTTGGAAGCTTCTTGAAATATCAGTACCAACCTGCCTTTTTTTTTTTTTTTTNACCATTCTTTCATAACGACACCCTTATCTCAAGGGAACAAGAAACTAAATTGAGCCCTAGAAGTGAAGAAAGAATGGGAAAACGCCTGAAGATACCACACAAGACTGATGGGGAAAACATCCCATTTTTTGAGTTAAATAGATGATTTTTTTGTGAAATGGGCCACGTGCTGGCAGAAGCTCTTGAGGACGACTTGCAGCCCCGTTATTTCCTACTGTCTTGCTGCAAAACACCTGTACACTGAGGATCTGTGTGCCACGACACACACTTCTCTAAGGAGAACGTGGAAAGGAGGTTCTCAGGTCGTACACTTAAATATTTTTTCGAATAACCTCAAAATTTAGAGATGGCCTTTCCAACCTGCACTTTATGCATTTCCGTGGACATTTCCCATCAGCACCATGACTTCAGATGGCATCTCCTTAAAAATGCCTTCCTTCACAACAAGGTATCTGTGCACAGCTCACGAAATAAAAAAATAGGTGACAGTTAAGTAAAGTACGTAGCATAAAAAATAATCCCAGGAAATACACTGACACTAGTAACCACTTTTTATGATAATCCAGATAAATTTGCGACAGATTTTCCAGTCTGTGGCAGAAACAGTAGCGGCTTCACTCAAAGACACTTAGTAATTGCTCTTTTTATCTTGTTGTTTTCCTGGTTTTTGCATGAGTAAGTAGACTGGATCCCCATTTAAAAGAGTGTTAATTTGGATGCCAGCTAAAAGTAACTAATCTTAAATTTCTTAAATCATTAAGATCAAGAAGCTTCATCTGAAATTACTCAAGATCAGTCAAATCTGAAATAAAAATAACTTTTACTGAATTTCTGTTGTTGAATTTTTCTAGCACGGCTTCAATAAATTGTCCATTAAAGTAATACAGACATCCTCACTTCACCAAGCTGTAACAGCCAGCAACAAAAAGAAAATAATTACTCACTAGGAACTCATTAAGAGCAATGCCAAAAATCTGCTACATAAAAAGCAGCAAAACGTCATTTGATACCAACAGAATTACCATATAAGAACATAAAGATCCACAAAAGATAGCTGTATCCAGCCGTGTTCAAACATTGGTGCCTTCTATTAATAGCTACGATTGAACATGGAGCTGGAAATTGGCTTTCCTGTTGGCTGTGGGACTGGCAAAAACAATTTAAAAGGCTGTAAAAGAAAACACAGCTGGTTGGGCACCTTCTGCAGAAGGACAGAGTTTGGTTCAGTTTTTCCTTTTGCTGCTGATGATAATGGTCAGTGCACCTTGGCAGGGAATGTGCACGTGGAGGAGGCTGCTCATGGGCAACCAGTAAATCCCCCTGACGATCAGAACCTCACCAGAATCCAACTTTTCAGTGCATTTATCTGATAGAGCTCACCACAAGGCTTGAGTTCATTGAAGAGACCCTGGTACAAAATAAAACTTGCTCAAGGCTTCATGTCAAGGAGGAACGACAGGCTAGCGATAGAAAAAAGTCAGAGTGTTTGTTTCAGTTAAATTTATTTAAACTATTCGTTTTTATTTGAGGTGTACCGAAACCGGGCACAAAAAGGTTGCCAAGTCAAGTTCCTCAGTGCCCGTAACACAAAAGCTGTACCAACCCCAAGAGAGGAGGCATGAGGGGCAGGACTTATTCCTCACACCACACAAACATGTATGCTGCCGAAAAAAATACCTGTAAGAAGACGCTGAGCAGAAGCAGGGAGTAAATCCTGGCTGCAATGCCAGGAACTTAAGAGTGAAACAATAAAGAGCACAGGGATAACATTAAGATGCAAAGAATGTCAGTTCAGATACACAGTGAGATTAAAACAAAGCCAGACAGAGAAGTGCTTGCTCTTAGGAGTCCACATTATAGGAGGACTAAACAACTGCAGGAAAATTAAACTACCCACATATTAGCCAGGCATTAAGCAAAGACAAACATCCATCACACCAAGCTCCTGCATCCTAAACAGGTGACCCGAGCAGAACACAAGCCATCAGTTATTACTGCTCACTAAATGAAGCAAAAATGACTTAGGCCGTAATACAGAGGCAGCAAAAAAACCACTTCTGGCTATTCAGTTTCAAGCTATTTCATCACAGGGTAAGAATAGGTTAAAAAAATGAACAGCTCTACCTGGAACAGCTTAACTGCCTGAACTCATCCACCTCTTCAAAGGACTTAGAAACCTACCTGGGGTGAGGTGTGTCAATGAAAAGTACTTACTGACCAAGAAGACAATTAAGGAACCCAAATAAATTCTGCATGCAAGACACATTAAAGCTACAGCACTGGAAAAATTAAAGGAAGAAACAGCAGTCCCAAAGCTGTCTAAAAACTACTGAATGTTTGTGATTGTATTAAATGACTTGATCTGGTTTTGCAGCAAAAGAAAAAACATTGCTTTGCCTTTTAAAGAAATATTTCCTTTCTTGCAAAATTCCTCTAAAAAAAAATCCAGTAAAATTTTTCTTTTTAATAACTATGTTCAGAGACTAAGAGAAAAAGAAGAGCAGAAAGTAATATTGTCAAATGGCTTAAAAAAAAAGGTGGCACAAACGACAAGAACGGTAGATCTACAAGTTTTATTCTATTTTAAACAGAACTGCAGGATTGCAGGAGATTGTTAAAACTGAAAGATATAATTAAAAGAAGGTTTAGTCTAACTGAAGAAATGTAGTCATGGCCGAGTGGGAAGTAAAAATGATAAACTTAAAAATAGCTATTGATTAAGAGTCAATCTGAGACAGCATGAGGTAAGTACTTTCATAGTACATAATCTTTACCAGTAAACATTTTGGAATGTCACAGAAACTGCAGAAGCATCAAATACTGAATAAAATACATAGCCTAAGTTGTCATAACATAATATAAAGCAATTTCTGGCAATTACATCACATTTTCATTATTAGGCTACGTTCCGGTTCTTACACTTAACAGCATCACTGAAAATTGTACCTTGCACACTTAGTGTGAAAGATATGCTTACAATAGAAAAAAATGCATACAGAAAAAAATACTTAAAGGTGTGTTGTTGATGTGAGTTTCCATGGGACTACGTAGTTGGGAGCTGATTAGCAGAAAGATTATACTCAAGACCGTCCCATGCCATACAGCTGCCACGGGAAACACGTATGGACTACTATTGCTTTACCAGAGGAGAACGGCCCTGGAAAACCGCAAGGAACAGAAAGAAAAGCAACAAAAACACTGGGCTGTCTTCAGTGAGAGGCAAAAGCACTGAAAGAAAGGGACAACAGGGCTTATATCTTTGCGTCCTTTTTCATTGAGTAGGTAGGGAAAATAATTATTCAAGTAGCACAGAAGTATCTTCAGGAGAATTATTTTACAAAAGCATTGATTAAGACAGTGAAAAATCCAGTTCAAAAGCAGAAACACTTCCTGCTACAGGATCTTTCAAATGATGGGATATCTCCAGACATGGAATATTGTGCTGGATACACTCGTTGTGCTTTGCTTCAGGCTGACAACAGCCCTCGTGTTCTTGGGGTTGACCTGTGAGACCCTGGCTCATGTACAAGGGAGTAAATGTGTCTTGAAAAATATTTTGAAAGGTGGTTTGGAAACCCTAAAGTGCCAGATAACCAAAGCACAGCACAACGTACCAGAGCTAAAATGAAGACGTGCGTTGTCTGCACCACTGACCAGCAGCCAAGTACTTCATTCTACAAATGTTACCACCAGGATGGGCCCAGTTTGAGCTCATCCCGAATGGCAGCTGGACCGCACACCAGCAGCAGAGACGCCTCTCCAGGTCAGTGACTCCTTACCCAAGAACAAGAGACCCCTCAAGGTGCAGAGATCCTCTACCCACAACAGATCCTCGGTAAGTGATCAACAGCATGCTGAATTAATACTGTGAAACACTACTAATCCACGTAGCTACTCAATTTTATTATAAACTTTGTAGGAATCATTCCATTAGACATAAACCATTGCTCAAGTCCGAGACTAAGATTGGATCCAGCCGCACCTGGGCTATATAAGGAGTTCAGAAAGCAAGGGGGNTTTTACAAAAGCATTGATTAAGACAGTGAAAAATCCAGTTCAAAAGCAGAAACACTTCCTGCTACAGGATCTTTCAAATGATGGGATATCTCCAGACATGGAATATTGTGCTGGATACACTCGTTGTGCTTTGCTTCAGGCTGACAACAGCCCTCGTGTTCTTGGGGTTGACCTGTGAGACCCTGGCTCATGTACAAGGGAGTAAATGTGTCTTGAAAAATATTTTGAAAGGTGGTTTGGAAACCCTAAAGTGCCAGATAACCAAAGCACAGCACAACGTACCAGAGCTAAAATGAAGACGTGCGTTGTCTGCACCACTGACCAGCAGCCAAGTACTTCATTCTACAAATGTTACCACCAGGATGGGCCCAGTTTGAGCTCATCCCGAATGGCAGCTGGACCGCACACCAGCAGCAGAGACGCCTCTCCAGGTCAGTGACTCCTTACCCAAGAACAAGAGACCCCTCAAGGTGCAGAGATCCTCTACCCACAACAGATCCTCGGTAAGTGATCAACAGCATGCTGAATTAATACTGTGAAACACTACTAATCCACGTAGCTACTCAATTTTATTATAAACTTTGTAGGAATCATTCCATTAGACATAAACCATTGCTCAAGTCCGAGACTAAGATTGGATCCAGCCGCACCTGGGCTATATAAGGAGTTCAGAAAGCAAGGGGGTTGGTTTCTAAACCAAAGGGGGTCCACTCTGAACCTCACGACTCAATGGGAGGGTCCTCCTTACTCTTTGTGTCTCCAGCCCGTGTGAATCATTCTAACTTGATTCTAACTCAATTTTCCTTTGTATGCAGTAATGAATAAAGTGAACCTTGCCATCAAACTTGTTGAATCTTGTCAAACCACTGTTAGACTTCATTTCAATATAAGACATTGCTGTTTCTCTGAGATGCATTCCACTCATCCGAGACAAATATGCACCAGTGATTACCAACTGCAGCCACCAGTTCAAGTGTGACCACCATCAGAAACTGCATTTTCAACACCCTATTTCAATACTCTGCAACACCTGAGCACACTCAATGTGAGCCCTGCTTCTCCTCAGGGTGTATCAACTGCGCTCCAATACACAAGTCAACTGTATGACGCCTCTCACACTAAATTCCCGAACGACCTAACTGCTCCAGGGGCTATGAAAGCAAAGACAGTCACAGGTCCTTCGATCTCATCACGTCCTGCTGAGTAAATAGAATCCAGACATACAACCAAAATCTAGAGGTGAAAAAGAACTGTAGCCCCATCAGACAAATGAAGTTTGCTGCTGCTATCAATGGGACCAGGATTTTTTAAAATAACTAGGAGACTAACAAAGAACATGTGATGGGAGAACGTTGCCATGTCTGTTTCCTCAAGAAGTCAACGCTGGCATTCTGCTGACCTGCATTCCCCTCTCAATTCACTAGAATTTCTAGCAAGAAACAAAGAGCATCTCAGTCTTGCTGAATGCTGGCAAAAAAAGCGTTTTCAGTGTTTTCCACCCCACTGCTGAGCATGAAGTCCATATCATATCATCATATCATATCAATCTCTTCGCTTTTTAAAGAGACCGTTTACTAAAGTATGTATTACCTTAGCAGCAGAAGGTGCTCCACTTGCCTGTGTTTTCGGGGGCTGGCTGACATTAGCACTTGCTGGATTCTTCTACAACACACAAGAGTGACATAATAAAACATCAGATATGTTCATCAAGAAAAGCCAAGTAAAAGTGTATGGCAAAACCAGTATTTTAAAAAGGTATGCTAAAAAAAAGGCCATTAGAACAATTTAGGCAAAGCAAGTCACTTAAAATAAATTATCCTATCTAACTTTAATCCACGCAGACTCATTTCAGGCTGTTTTGCCACGACCAAAACAAGCTGTTTTCTCATACTGTTTCACTGATGATATATAAATCTGTGTTGTTTCCTGTGGCAGAGCAACTCTCTTTTAATTAACAGTTAAAGCAACAGTCACCATATATGCTTTAATGAAACATGTCAACAGAAATAGGACAGGTAAGCTACAGCTGTACAGACATAACCTGAACGACAACACAGAAGGTAACATTACACTTCAAGCAGTGAACGAAAGATAGGAAGCTAAGGGCAAAACGACGGCTTTTCTGTTAGTAAGTATTCTTGCAACTGAAACAAACCCATTATATCCCCTCCGAACCTCCAGTTTTCCACCAATGCAATGCCATTATCAGCAAGTACTACTAAATACCACTGCAAAAACTTGGTGATTGCGGAAATCACATCTAATGAAGGCTGGGAAAATAAGCTGTTAGCAATGAATGCAGCAAAAAAGTCAGATTTTTGGAGGCAGCAGATGGGTAAGACCTATTAATTTTCTCTGGTAAGCGGAAGCTCAAGATACACCACACAACTGAAGTGTTCACACTTTAATTACTCTCTGCAAGCAGGGAAGTCTGCAGAATGACCTGAGATTCAATCAGCAAACTCAGACGTACTTTTCAATTGATGGGACAGCAGGTACTGCAACTGACTGTGAGACTCAGAGACCTCTGTCATTAAGGTAATTCTGCCTCCTGTTTTCTTTATGATCTAGATCCAAACCCAGGAGAGCATCTTGAATTAAAAAAGCTGCACATTCAATGCTGTTTGTGGTTCACAGTGTTCAGGACTTGTCTGTGGTACCTAAGACTATGGTCTAACATGACTGGGGTGCTCTGAAAACCCACAAATAAAGTACGGTTTCACAGAAGGAGCACCTACCAACATATTCAAAGATTTCAGGCACAAGGCTAACCTTTTTTCTTTTTCCTAGTCTGAACTTTAAAAAAACTAACAGAATTAAATAAATCCATGTTCTGAGCACGAATTTATGCTTAGCAATTAAACAGCATAAAGAAAAAAACATGAATTTAAACATTGCTCTGTTTCATGGCAATAAAGGTACAGGTGGATGAGAGAGAAGAAAAAGGAGTAAATAAGTTCTGTAGAGAAAGACTACCTGGAGATAAGCTGCATGGGAAGCTAAGCCACCACATCAAATCAGTATTCTTTACAGAACACTGACTATGATAGGCTGAGTAATACATTTTATTTCCCAGGGTCATCTTTCAACAGTAACTTCTTCGGTATCTACCCCCGATACATTTGTAAAAGTCGAAAAATCAGCCACATCATGCTACTGGGTTCATCCTTCTTCTACGCTTATTAAAATAATGATGTGATGCGCTTCCCAGCATCCCTGCAGGCAAACCAGCCCTGACACCCCCTATCAACAAACCCATCAGAGCTGCTCAATCTCCTCCCCTCCCAGAAGGGCACAGGTATTTTTTTCTGTGACAGTCTCAGACACAATCAGCTGTACTCATGTCTCACTTCCCAACCTGATAATAACAGAGCTAACGAATTATCAAAGCACAGCTTCTTTACAAAATAAATTAGAACCAAGAGCCTATACAGAGTTGTCCGTGAAGGATTAAAAACTGTGGCATATGGGTATTCATAATCTGTTCTTCCTTATTAGCAGTGGCTTCAAAAAAAAAAAAAAAAAAAAACAAACAAATAATAAAAAAAAAAAAAAAAAAAAGCCAAAACAGTGTTTCAGAGTGGAATATTAATTCCCCCATGTTTAGTAAAGGAGAGCTAAAATACACAACCCTTTGATATGTAGATTTTCCAAGTGAAGACATGTGTTAAGACTGGTGTCTAGAAATACGGATTAACTGTTAATTTTGGACTAAAACATTCAAGTGTTCATTGTAATATTGCAATGAGAATGCACATGGTACAGTTGTTTTAAGAGAAAAAAAAAATCATGTGAGGAAAAAATGTGCAATCTCTGTTCTGGAAATGCTTCTGACAACCGTAAGCAGCATTTCAGCCTTCACCTTTCCATCTTTCATTCAATAACTGCTTGAGCAGCAATCATACTGTTTCTTTCTAAGGTGAGAAGAACCTCATATCATAACAGCTTCCAATGACTACCAAAACTTAATTGAAATAATGGTTTTTTTTAAACTACATTTTTGCATCTTAGCCAAAGAAGAACCAAACCAGAAATGGAAGATGGGCAAAGCAGCTGGTGCTGCACCCCTCAGAACTGCTCTGCTCCTCCACTGAGGAGTTTAAAGTAAATGATTTGGTACCAAAGTAGAAAGAAACCTCACAAAGGCTCTAATCAGTTCCTTGCACACTTCCACAACTCAGACCAGCACTGGACACAGATCTTTACCAGTCACAATGTCTTAGCATTATGCCTCTGAACCATGAGTAATGTTTTTTTTCTGGATAAGTAATCCTGCATGACAAACATCAGGATTAAAAGTTACCACAGAAATCCTGATGTCAGAGCAAAGAATCAAGTCTAAAACGCCAGTGATGCTTCAGCACCAATTATCACTCTCATCCTTTCCAAGTAAAGAATGTGTTTCCTGCTAAGCAAAGAATAACGAGCTGAGCAAGCAGCCCATATTTTGTCTACGTTGCTGTAAAGCATGAGTCAAAATGGCAGGACGCCTTAGGGAGGGTCTTGTTTCACACCATATCTGATAAAACATGGCCCCACTCTAAGCTGGGGCTTCAAATTCCTACAATTCCTTCAAATCCCTCAAATTCCTAGGCCCTGTCTTCCTTTTAATACCAGATCTTTACATTCAGACACCCGCAATGCAGGGCTGGATTTTTGGCCCGATACGGCAGCTCTCCTTCGTATTTCCCCCTACAACAGTAAAACAAGGATAGGTCTTTGCAGATGATGTGCAGTCGGTAAGACAAGAGTCCATTCGAAGCAGAGCTGGGGTGTTTCAGAGCACAGCCGCACACGACCGGAGCGCTTGGTTTGCACCGACCTCACCAATTCCACACAGGATTCTGTGCTAAGGACACGTATCAAAGCCCGAGGGCAGCCCTCAGAAGAGAAGTACAGGTATGAAACAAAAACAGTGATGTAAGATAGCTCAGGTACATGTCGATACTCCTTCCAAATACCCTCAAAAATTCAAATAATTTGTGGCCCAGGGACTTCTTAATTTCAGTGTATTTTATAAGCTGTCCTGGGTTTCTCTTCAGTATTTCTGTCCCATCTGCCCTTGAAAGCATCTACATTTCATCATCCAGAAACTTCTAGAGCACTAATACCTGGATGGCACACGAAGCTTGAAGTGACATGAAACCGGTGGAATGGTACACCGAAGCTGGAGATGATGCCAAGATGAGGGCTGAGGGAAAACCATGCCAGCTGTCTCCCATGTGCTAACTCTCCAGAAGAAAAGAAATTTCCTACTTCACACACTTTGCAATGGCATTCTGCAAACACACTTACTCATGACCATGAACTCAAAACACAGTGAGAAAACAGAGGGACAGATACGAGAGAACGGCAGCACATCGTTCACTTTTACTGAGTGGCAGGTGCATCCCAGCTGCAAACATATGCAACAGCTTCAAGTGCATGAGCAAACACAATGCCAACAATCATCATTTCTTTTCTGTTAACATCTAGCACACATACATCGACAAGGAATGAAAACATTTCATTAAGGCTCATTTAGATTCTCAAGAACTGTCTGATTCTCTTCGGAATGTGAATTCAAAAAATGTAAGGTTCTGAACACCAAGACATAAAGAGTTAAAGTATATCCATGTGACATGAACCTTTGTCCTTGAACAGTGCCCAGTACAACCATAACACACACACACACACATACACACTTTCACTATGCTGATAAAGAACTGCCTATATCTTTTAATTACGTACTCTAACATGTCTCTAACACTCTGTCCCTCCAGCAAATCTTTTGCCTATTTCTATGAGACACCACATACAGATACGCATTCTGTTCCTCATAATTAGATTGACAGATTACGTGTATCTCACCCTAAAGCTGACCATTCCTGATGCAAACAGATCCCCCTGTCTGTCAACTTGAAGCTCAAGCAGCACTGCTGAAATGAGGCAAAACACTGACATTGTATTTCCTTTGATAACATAAAGAAGTGGAGAGGATCCACCTTTCCAAAAGCAACATGGCTCTGTAAAGCTGGGTATCGGAGTCCTGTCCCTTCCAAAACCCTTTCACATCCTCCCTCCACTGCTGGATGCAGTGGCACTGAGTGTTAGTGCAAAAAAAGGGCTTCCAAATAATTACTACAGGCTACTATGAAGGACCAAGGCTAAAGTAAAACGTGTACATAATCTTAAGGCCACATCTTAGCTTTTGTTTTCAGAAACTGAACAGACTAAATTTAGCATTCTAGAAGGAAGAGAGGCATCAGTTGGAACAGTAGTGCTGTGGTAAGCTTTACGTTTCTGGACATGGAGCAGAAGAGGTGAGTGGGAACAGGTAGGAAGAGGCAGAAAGGACTGTGAGCATCCTCTGCTTTCCAGGCACCAAGCAGCACAGCAGCTGCTGGGAGCAGCTCCCGAACTCACCTGCTGCCCGTCCCTGCCAGGCAGGTGGCAAGTTCTACCTGTGCGACCCTAGTGTCAGACACAGAACCCCAGCATCACAAGCTGTTTGGGACCTCTGTGGATCCCCCAGCCCCAGCCCTGCTAACGCAGGGTCACCACAGCAGATCACGCAGGGTCGGTCCAGGTGGGTTTGAATGTCTCCAGAGAAGGAGACTCCACACCCGCTCTGGGCAGCCTGGGCCAGGCTCTGGCACCTCCCAGCAAAGAAGTTTCTCCTCGTGTTCAGATGGACCCTCCTGTGTTTCAGTCTGTGCCCATTGCCCCTCACCCTGGTGTTGGGCATCACTGAACAGAGGCTGGTCCATCCTCTGACACCCACCCTGAGATATTGATCCCACTGATCAGATCCCTCTCAGCTTCTCTTCTCCAGCTGAACAGCCCCAGCTCTCTCAGTCTCTCCTCATCACAAAGATGCTCCAGACCCCTCAGCATCTTTGTGTCCCTGTGCTGGACTCTCTCCAGTGATTCCTTGTCCTTCTTGAACTGGGGAGCCCAGAACTGGACCCAGTTCTGCAGATGGGGCCTCACCAGGGCAGAGCAGAGGGGGAGGAACAACCTCCCTGACCTGCTGCCCACACTCTTCCTCACACACCCTGGGTCCCATTGGCCTCTTGGCCACAGGGCACATTGGTGACTCATGGTCACACCGTTGTCCCTCAAGAACTCCCAGGTCCTTCTCTGCAGAGCTGCTTCTCAGCAGGTCAACCCCAACCCGTACTGGTGCCGGAGGTTGTTCCTCCCCAGGTGCAGGAGGTGCCACACAGGCACAGAACACCACAATGGATTTTAGAAGCCCTGTTTTCAAGCGAGGAGCAGACACAAGGTGCAGCTGCCAGCTGGCTCTGGACACGGTGCAGGACAGAAAGCTGCTCCACGGGTCAGAGGGAAAGGCTCGCTGCTTTGGTGAGCTTGTGTCTTTGCTGTGGGCTCTGAGGATTCTGTCTATCACACAGCTGCCTGCACCAGCCTGGAACCTGGTCAACTGGTTTCTTCTCTCTCCTACCGAGCAGTTGGATTACCTTAAGTAAGGCAAACCCAGCTCTATGCTTCAGCACCTCCCCTTCCCCACATTCACTCAGAGAATGTGTGTAGTCTCCCTTATGCAGCGCTTGAAGATCTAAGGATGAAAGTACTGTGTGATAGTCAAGCAAAAAGTCACTGGAAACTTCACAAAGTAAATACTTTCTGAAGAAACCATCTTACGAACTAACATCTGTTGGTACATCATACACAGAGCGCACATACTCCATGCTATGATTGTATGTAATTCCAAAATGACAGTATTATTAAACAGATCATCTGCACACTGGTAACTCCTCACTCTTTTAAAGCATTATTTTGTTTTCCTGTATTATGATGCTAGAAAGACAAAAATGTCATAGAGCCATTTAATCTTCTCAGCACCTCTATGCAAGTCTCAACAAGCAGGTTTCTATTTGCAGTAAACCTGCTGTGGTTTTTTTCAATCTATTTTTAAGTTTCCAAGAAGCAAAGGCTTAAGAACCCTATTGTACACTTTAACAGCACTCATTTTGAGTTTTCCTTGATGTTGTGGCTAACTGGCACCTCTTACTCAGACCTGTGTCAGACCTTTCCTACCTTTACTTTTCTTACTCTACCCTTCTTCTCTCACTCCTTGTGAACTACATACCCAAAGAGACAGGGCCATTTATTGTTCTTTTAGCTAAACAATAAGCACATGGGCTTTTACAATTTTCCCTTCAATGTGAATACGAACTTGTCAAAGATTTTTGTGTTTCCTTGTCATTTATACAATGCATTACTCTTCTAGTAGGGAGGTGAACAAACTCAGCATTCTAGACAAGGTCATCCACAGCTACCTACAGACAGATTATCAATTTCTGCTTCAAAAACTGAAGACTAGAGGAATAACCTCCAGCTTTTAAACCTGAACGTACCATTGCAGACTCTTCAAAAAGCTGTACAAAGATTCAGAGTTGCTACCTCAACTGCTCTGAAAAATCAGAGCGTTTTGGAGGCAGATGTGAACCATGGTGGCGCTAATGCCATTCAATGGGCCTACAGAAAAGTGTTTTCATGTACTTTTAAGCATTTTAAAGCCACTGGAACAAGTCAAATATACACAGAAATTCACAAGAGGAACACTGGCAGTATTCTAAGGACTCACAAAGCAAAAGCAACAGGACAATAAACTTAGTAACAGCCTTCTTTTGCTACCTATAAACAGATATTCCCAGTGAGAGGTTAGGAACAGTAACTGCACAGCTCAAACTACAGGCTTCAACTCCCTCCCTTACCACAAAGAACTCAGCACTTCTATATAAAGGGCAAAAACAGGCAGTCAAAGGATTTGGCAGTAAACTAAGAATGTATGAAAGAACAATGCTATTTAAGAAAAAACCTGAACTGTCTAGAGAGGAAAGGAGGAACATGTTTCCAAGCTAGACAAGCCTTCCTTGGTATTTGGACAGGAAAGAAAGGTAATTGCTTTAATCATCTACTTCAGAGGACGGTAATAAAGGTGTTCGATGCCCTTGATTTGCAGTGCAGTTAAACGCACAAAGTTACTTTCCAAATAGCTTCTGCTGTGAACAAAGTATCAGGCACACCTATTTCTGCCTTCCTGTATATCAACTATTTGAAACTATCAAGTAGACAACCAGTTTCTGTGAATTCTTCTCTCTCTGAATGTGCTGCTGGCCTCCCTGGGGGAGTAAACAGACCACCAGCACTGGCACCTGTGTCCCAGCAGACACTCCGTAAATACCAGTTCCTGAGGAGGCAGCATCTTGAAAAACAAGCATTGCTTCTAAAATACAGCACTGACCACACACGTGCAAGTGTGTCAGCAGATGGCCCAGACACACAGCATCTGTGTATGAATGTGGGTCTGTGCTTTTGGAAGAAAAAACAGGATGCAGACAAGGTGGAAAGAGCTACGGGGTGCTCACTTCATCTGTACAATCGAAAAACCAGGACCATCACACCTGTCCCACAGACACGTCAGAGATCATTTGCACTGATACTGGCACAAACTGCCTGTGAAAGGACGAGCAGAGCAAATAAATATTTTCAGTAGGCTGTGCAGCAGCCTGAGACAAAACTATACATTGCTGGAATGAATAATGAGTGACAACAGTCACCAGTTAACTATCTGAAAACTACCACTTTGCTATCATAAGACAAAGATCTGTATACGAACAAATTCATTACCAGCTTTACTTCTTCACATGTTCAAACACTTGAACTTACCTCTGCTGCATCTGCTTTTTTGTCTTCTGATTTGGAAGAAGCTCCACTTGCCTGCTTGTCACCATGCTGTAAGCAGAGAAAAAGGTATGTGGTTATTAAGATATCAAATTAAACCATCTATGTAGAGAAATTCCCAAATATCTTAGCGCATGTATGATTCCTTTCACCTACCACAGTATGACAGAAGGGAACATTATAAGCTTTCCTTCTCACTGGGGGACACAATTTATAAATGACCTGCTGGATAACTTCAGGTGAAATCACTTAAAGGCATCACTATGATTTCTAGAATTCTGCTGCTGACATATATAAAAAATTAACACTGTAACAGTTAATTAAAGATGCACACTAGGAAATACAGTTCTTCCAGGGTCCCCAAACCTCTTCCACCTTTCCTCCCCTCCAACGCTTTAAACTCGCTTTCATCTAACCTGATGTACAATTGTAAGAGTCGGTCCAAAGA
The DNA here is from genome assembly GCA_013399365.1 of Pampusana beccarii. Lineage (NCBI taxonomy): Eukaryota > Metazoa > Chordata > Aves > Columbiformes > Columbidae > Pampusana > Pampusana beccarii. The sequence continues at coordinate 105,338 of VWYH01005765.1, forward strand.
ACAGTATTTGCCTGAACACCATTATCAGGGACTTAAAGAACAAGATGCTCTGGTAGAAGGAAATGGACTATGGCTTGGAGGGAGGCCTGAAGAAAGGAATTGTGTCGCACAGGACTTTCTGATCTGGGGGCTGCGAGAAACAATAGCTGCATGTGCATTTTGCCGCTGCCTCAGCCAAACTCACCTCCCACCCCCTAAAAGGAGTTGTGCTATGAAGGCCTCTCCAACCTGGGGACAATAACTGCTGTCCAGAAGATGGATTTTTCACCTGTTGCCTGAGCCAAATTGCCACCCAACCTCCTCCCTGCAACAAAAGCCTACGAAGAAGAACATGCGCAGAGGCTCATCAAGGGTCTTGAGGTCACCCAACGGACCAGTAAGAGACCCCTGAAAANCCGGCAGGACTCCACACAGGACCGGAGACCAGAGGGACGCCTCTGGGACTCGTTCGGTGGTAACCAACCCTCTTTCCCCCTTTTTCTTTTACCTTTCCCTTTTTCCTCCACTCTCTCTTTTCTGCGTACCGCTTTATGGGCAAATTAATAAAGTAACACTGTTTGATTGAATTATAACCCCTTGGCAGTTTGGTTGCCTTAATTTTGCACCTCAAGATCAAGGTAAACGAACCATCACGAGTCCATCACCAAATAGACCGTGACAACAATCCTGTTTGTTTCCCACATGTGGCAATGTACAGAAAGACACATTTTTCCAGCGTGCATACTGGCATTCAGCACCTTTTACTCTCTGCGCCTCTGAAAGTGGTGAATACAATCTTTCAAAGTCTTTTTCAAAAGCATATTGTTTAATCTTTAGAGTCTTTAAAAAAGTAAGAAACAAGAAATTTTTCTGCCAATATAAAAGGCAATATAATATAGCTATTTTCTAATAGCTAGTGTAACTTCCCACAGCAACTGAGCCATCTGGGAATGAGAATTCACGTCTGCTTTGTTTTGTTAAGTAAAAACAAGAGATGATTTGAGACTAATTTATTCCCTTCTGTTTTTAGGATTGAGCAGCAGGAGGTAAACTTTGCTAACCCATCAAAGTAAAGAGTTCCTACAGATTTTTCTTTACATGGCTATAGGGAGAAAGTAATGATCCATGTATCACCGTACTATTTTCAACTGGAATGTGTTCATGCACATCAGCAGACAGGCTGTGAAAATACTACAGCTGAATGAACAAATAAAACTAAAAGCAAAAAACCAGCACGTCCCTAATCAGTTTCCACTATGGTGGTACATGACAAAATTTCAAAAATTGTTTTAGACAACCTCTAATAATCAAATTTTTAAAATGTTTTGGGGTATGACTAAGATACTTGACAAGTTTTAAAATTGGAAATGCTATTTTCATATTCCAATTCCATATTCCACTATTCCAATTCAGAGGAAAAACAAGGCCTATAGGTTGCCTTTTCAGGTAACAGATTAATTGATTCACTGTCACATTATAGCACTTGGAGTACAGACACAATTAACCGGCTTATCTGTGCTTTTTACTGCTCTAATACAATAAAAATAGACCACATCCATACCAGTAAAAGCCACGTCAGCGAGCATGTTCTTGTGATAAAAGAGCTGGCACTGCCCTAAGGCTCAGGAGCTGCAGCTCCTGCCCAGCAAAACTGGGCTATGCAGACCGGGCTCTGTCCCTAAGCAGACATGCTCAGCATCACAACACTCAGAAAGCCACGCGTGTCCTGAATCCAGCACATCTTCCTGTACATTATATGTAGTATTTTATTGCTTCTATTCATTTGCCTCTTCACTTAGTTCATACGGAGTCCCTGGGTGTCAAGGCTTCTGTCTCTGCCTCAGCACACACTCCTGTTTCCCATCCCCAGAGCGGGGCCTGCGCCGCCTGCGCAGGGCAGGACAGGATGGGGGACAGCGTTCCCTGCGCCCCCTCCGCACCAAATAACAACCCCACATGCCAGAGGGACCCCAGGGTGGCTTCACTGGCCAGAGAGCACAAGGAACGGGCAGGGATCTGGATGAGCTCGAGAAGTGGATCCATGCGAACCTCCCGAGGTTCAACAAGGCCAAGTGCAAGGTCCTGCACCTGGTGGGAACAACCCCCGGTATCAGTCCAGGCTGGGATGCAGGGATGGAGAGCAGCCCCCAGGAGAAGGACTTGGGGGCACTGGGCTGAGAGATTGGCCATGAGCCGCCATGTGCGCTCGCAGCCCAGAAGCCAATGGTGCCCTGGGCTGCATCCCCAGCCCCGTGGGCAGCAGGTTTGGGGGAATCCTGCCCCTCTGCTCCGCTCTGGTGAGACCCCCCTGCAGTGCTGGTCCAGCTCTGGGGTCCTCAGCACAGGACACACATGGAGCTGCTGGAGAGGGGCCAGAGGAGCCCCAGAAATGATCCGAGGCTGGAACAGCTCTGCTGGGAGGACAGGCTGAGAGAGCTGGGGTGTTCAGCTGGAGAAGAGAAGCTCCGGGGAGACCTTAGTGCGGCCTTTCCAGACTTACAAGGGGTTGATAAGAAAGGTGGGGACAGACTTTTGAGCAGGGCCTGTTGTGATAGGACAAGGGGTGATGGTTTTAAACTAAAGGAGGGAGATTCAGGCCGGACATGAGGAAGAAATTGTTGGCCCTGAGGGTGGTGATAGGCTGTCCCAGGTTGGCCAGAGAGGTGGTGGATGCCCCATCCCTGGAGACATCCCAGGCCAGGCTGGACGGGGCTCTGAGCAACCTGAGCTGGTGAAGATGTCCCTGCTCATGGCAGGGGTGGCACTGGGGGAGCTGGGAAGGGCCCTTCAACACAAACCATCCTGTGATTTTGTGATTCTATGACAAGGACTGCAACTTTGCCACCTCTAAACTCAAGCTGGAAAGAGATTAAATGCATACTGTCTTCGCTCCAGAAGGCCATGTCAAACAGCACCTATGAGGCTGAATTAAAGGTCAAATGCTGTTTATTTACCCATAGGACCAAAGCATGTATGGCCCAGCCAAACTGATGTTTTATGCCCTAAGTTGGAGCCACAGTGTGTACACACTAAGTGCTGATACTTACCGGCCTCGGATAACAAAACAGCCTGTGGAAGTTTTACCTCACTTTAAAGTCCAGCATGCTGAAGAGTTATCCTTGGAAAGCACAACTTCCCAGTACAACTTCTGAAACTCCCTGAACAGCTGATGCTTCAGGGATATGAGAAGGGATCATATTTCAAAAATACCCTTTAACAGCTCTTTTCTGCTCTGCATTTCCACGCTTTGTGCCTTCTAGTTAAAATAAATAGATAGACAGAATTAAGCCAATAAATCCATCTCTTTCACAAGAGGCTAAGCTCGGTTCTTCTGGGACAGTATGCATGCATTGCTCCTTCACATTACCAAGCGGATGACACAATTGGTCTTTCCCGTGGGCATTCTTTCCTTTTTCTGCTTATCCCTCCTTACAATGCCAAAGCAGCACATTCGTTCACTAATAACATACCCATAACCAAGCCAGGGGACAGGAGCAGCTCCAGCTCTGACACACAAACAGTGGGTGCACAGTTGAAGTCACACTTCTAGTTTAACTAACGAACTAACAAAAATTCATTATAGTTGCTAAGCTGGCCCAAAATATTTTCCAACTTTACTAAAACCAAAACAAGGAAACTGACCCATAGTCATGTCCTCACAAAATGCACAAAGAAGTATGACTAAAAAAAAGTTTATCCTGAGATCTTTAGCCTGTTCTACAGCGCACAAAAGTGTCATGACACTCTTGTTTTACAGACACACCTTTATCTTCTGATTCAAAGGGCATTCATAAAACAGAAAGTAACTGGCCTAGGTGAACAGCACAGAGCAAAATACCAATAACTGAACACATGGCTGCATTCTCAGCCTGTGCTTGCAAAAATCAGATCTCAGCCAAAGGTCTTGCTTCAACAAATTATTTCTAAACCTCGGGAGCCCCATCAGCAGTATTGAGCCTCTGTTTCAAAGCCATCGCACAGCTTCCCAGAGGACTACAGTGACAACACGCTCAGTAACTGGGTGAGAAGGGAATCTCCCTGCAAGATTCTCAGCTGAAGTCAACCAGTTTTGCATTACAGATATCAAAGGAAACATGTAATTTTATGCAGATAGGACTTTCACCTTTGTTTTCAGTTAAAGTTGGGAAGAAGGAGATCTTTGATGCTGCACAGAAAACTCCCAGACAGTAAGAGATGTCAGGGGAACCACAATCAAACAATGTAAAGAATGGAAAGGTGAAAACTAGATTCTTCCAGCACCCACCCCCTTCTGCTTTAAATACACCAACCAGCAAAAACCTTGGTAGGGCAACCAGTTAATTTCTTTTGCACCTGTTTCTGTCTCACACTTTTTCTGCTTCACTTATTCATCCTTTAGACCACAAAGTGTCTCGGGCAGAAACTGCTGGTGTGATGCACGAGCACGGGACAAGTGAGGACTCCAACAACTGTGATGACAGGTTTCCAACGGAGTGTCTGGAGGAGCTGTTTCCTTCCCCAGTCACGAGTGACGACTAAGACCTTGTCATAGCATATTTTCTTACCCAGGATTCAGTGACCCAGGACTTTAATGCAACTGTCATCACTTAACATACCAACTCCCAAACTGCCCTCCTTGTGACTTCATGTCACCTCTACCACACGGTATCACTGATTTGACTTGACACAATGAATAGGACTTGAAAACATTACTAAACACTGATCCAAGCTACTCAGAGCAATTTAAAAGCGGAGTTATAAACCCAACAGATTTCATCGACCCGATTACATACTTATGAAATATTTAAAGAGATGTGTTCTCTTGACAGCCACCTTACGCGATGCATACTTTCTGTAAAACTTTAACAGAACGCAATTTTTTTTTTTCTCTGCTCCTTAGAGAGAGAGAAACTGTTTCCTCGAACGCCTAATAGATTATAAGGACGAGTTTTTGAAGCAATTGCAGGTTCCTTGCAGTGACCCGAGCCTGGCCAAACCACAGGGATCCATCAGAGAGCTGCGGTTTGCTGGGGGAGTATCTGGCAGGCGACGGCTCCCCCTGGCCACCCCACCGCCCACCTGCGGCGAGGAACGTGCGTCTGGAAAAAGCCACCGAGGAGTTATTTCCAAAGCAGAAACTGTCCCGTACAGATCCTGCCCTGTGTTGCAAACCGACGTGTCTTGACGGAGCGTTAGTTTCATCAGTGAGTTTGCATTATTCAGGAGATTACGCAAACAGCCGACAGCAGGAAAAAAATCCCGGTTTTGTGCTGCTTGTAAAAGACCGTGGAGGGATTATGACAAGAGAACGACGAGTTCTCATCTGACCTGAAATACCGGCGTTTAAAAAAAGCGCTGACTCGCCTCCCGTCACCACAAAATCCTTTCCTTATCCCTCCCTAAGCTTTCGTGCCGGAGAGGGGAGGGACGCCCCGGGACTCCCGCCCGCCCGCCGCCCCGGCCCGCCGCCCCCGGCCCCGTTTACCATGGCGTACCACCACCGCGCGAAGGCCATGGCGCTGCCCGCTGCTCGCTCCCTCACGGCTCGGCCCGGGCCGCGCCCCGCCAGCC
>VWYH01005765.1:110986-147351 GCA_013399365.1 Pampusana beccarii
GGGCCGGGCGGGGCCGGGCGGGAGGCGGCAGCTCCCGGAGCCCGCGCCCTGCGAGCGCCTTGGCGGGACAGCGCTCGCCCCAAACTTAAAAAAAAGTGGGATTTGAGGGGAAAAATAAAGGCACAGTTTCCTTTCCCTAGTGAAAGCCAGTCCCTCAGCCTTTCCACGTGGAAAAGAACCACAGTATGCTAGGGGTTGGAAGGGACCCTGAAAGCTCATGCAGTCCAATCCCCTTTCAGAGCAGGAACACCCAGATGAGGTTACACAGGAAGGTGTCCAGGCGGGCTTGAATGTCTCCGGAGAAGGAGACTCCACAACCTCCCTGGGCAGCCTGGTCCAGGCTCTGTCACCTTCACTGGGAAGACGCTTCTTCTCATATTTAAGTGGAACCTCTTGTGTTCTAGTTTGTACCCATTGCCGCTTGTCCTATCATTGGTTGTCACCAAGAAGAGCCTGGCTCCATCCTCGTGACACTTACCCTTTCCATATTGATAACCATTAATGAGGTCACCCCTCAGTCTCCTCCAAGCTCAAGAGCCCCAGCTCCCTCAGCCTTTCCTCACACAGGAGATGCTCCACTCCCTTCATCATCTTCGTGGCTCTGTGCTGGACTCCATCCAGCAGTTCCCTGTCCTTCTGGAACTGAGGGGCCCAGAACTGGATACAATATTCCAGATGCGACCTCATCCAGGCAGAGAACTTCTCTTGAACAAAAAGCGTTGGGTTTGCACACCTGGCCTGCACCTGGAAGGTGGCGGCGAGGCAGGTTCTGCCCTGTCACAGCATCCCCAAAATGGGGACAGGCGGCAGGTGCCTGCCGCTGCTTTGGCCCCTCAGACCCCAGCCTCACATCAGAGCTCTGCAAGTGCCTGAAAGGAGCTTGGAGCCAGGGGGATCGGGCTCTGCTCCCAAGGAACAAGCACCAGGACCAGAGGAAACGGCCTCAAGTTGTGCCAGGGGAGGCTGACATTGGATCTTGGGAACAATTCCTTCCCAAAGGGCTGTCGGGCATTGGAACAGGCTGCCCATGGCAGTGGTGGAGTCACCATCCCTAGAGGGGTTGAACAGACGGAGATGAGGTTCTCAGGGACATGGAGTAGTGCCAGTGGTGGGTTATAGTTGGACTCGATGATCGTGAGGGTGTTTGCCAACCAAAATGATTCTGTGATTTTCCAAAGTTCAGGTTGTTAAACAGAAAAGCTTTCAAGGTCTGTTGTTTTTTTAAGTGTGGGTCCCAAATGTCCCCCTCCATGTCAAATCTTTACACAGATGAGCTGCCCAGGAGGTACTGGCAGCTCTTCTAAAACACGGCAGGAACAGCTAATGGTCAGCCAAAGCTGAGGGGAGATGAAGCGTGACCAAACCACCCTGATCAGCAGCTGAACAATCCTCCGTGTGTAGTGGTGATGCAATTCTGAGCCAAGGGCTGACCAAGACTCCTGTTCATGCGAATGTGTAGCTGGAATGAAAAATCCATTGTTTAACAAGAGTGGTTCTCCAAGGCTGCCTCAGCAAAGAAACAAACTGTGACTGAAATGGTGCAACAAATATTCTTGAAACTTTATGGGAAGAGTGATGTGGATTCACCATGGCAGCGGTGGAGTGACTGTCCCTGAAGGGGTTTAACAGATGAGGTTCTTAGGGACAAGGTTTAGTGCTGGATTTAGGTTACGGTTGGACTTGATGATCTTGAGGGCCTCTTCCAAACAAAATGATTCTGTGATCCTATGATTCTATTCCCTGCTCCCTCCGGGGAAGAGGCAGCAGGACTAAATCACTTTGTGGGAAGCCTGTAACCCCAATTAGTGCTCAGGCCCTCTCTGGTCAGAGACAAGGAGATGGGTGGGTGAGGGTGAACCCCCTGGGGTCCTGGGGAATAGGTTAACCTCCAGAGAGGAAGGACGGGTTTAAATCTGTCCCTGATCCTTGTTTCTGATTAGCTCCACGCAGATTTGTGGCTGGTCTTTGAAGTGCTTCGGCCTCTAACTTGTGTGGGTTTTGCATTCCGCTCCACAGGTCACCTGCCTAAAATTTTAAGTACCCAGCCTTCACCTGAGCTCTGCATTGCATCTGGCCATGAGAATGCGAACCGCTTGTGTGGGACGGGCTTATGACAACGTGCATCTAGGCAGGGTGCTCCGGAGGAGGAGGAGGCGAGGGCCGTGCCCGGTGCATGACTTTTACACCAGGTTCTCGGGTGCTGTTCTATCTGCGATCACTCCAACAGGTCTAACAGATTGTACCTCATTCCTCGGCCGCGGGCAGTGGACCCTCCCTGCTGACACAGTGCTCTGGGACGCCTTGGTGTGCATCAGCCCTCAAGCTCATGACAAACCACTGGAGCTGACAGTAATTTAATTGCCGTGTTGCACGGTAATGAGGCATTAATACATTAAATCCCTGGTGATGTCAGTCTGTGTCATGCTGGGTGTTGAGGGTTCTGCTGATCCAGAAGCACATCATCAATTCTGAGCTCTCCTAGTAAGAAGTCAGGTATGTAGGTGAGATTTGAGCACTGGATAGCTGCAGGAAGGAAGAGAAATGCTCAGACACTTACTCCAGTTCCCACAGCTGCTGCGTCCATCCACAGTGTTGTGGAAACCGACTAGGCTCCAGCCTCGCAAGGAAATCTCGCTTTGTGGCAAAGGGCTTGGCACAGCTTTTTCTATTAGAAACCTCCTCTAGTATGCCACTGCTTTAAAAAACCCTCCTTTATTGGCAATTTCTGCATACATTTCTTCTTAGATAGTTTAGATTTCTTTTATACGTAAAGGATGTAGCCAGCACATATTTACCAGGGGATAGAAAAGCAGAGACTTGTCCCTCTAACAGAGAGGATCTCAGCTGACGGGTGCCTGAGTCAGCTCTTGATCTACTGCAGGCCTAAACACCACCCCAACGGTTTGCTCATTTGGGTGAAGATTTGGGTATTTGAGTGGAGGAGTTGCCAATAATTATCCAAGTCAGCCTGACACTTTTTATCTTTAACCAGGAAAAAGTAAGTTTTTCTTGCAGCTTTCAGTAGTGTACAGGTGTGTAATTTCAAATTAATGTTGTTTTTTCTGTTGCAATTTCTACTTATTCCTTCATAGTGTCTGCAAGTGAACAAACCCACAAACACTGAGATTTTATGTGGCATTGGTCATGAGGTTCTACACAGGGCTGGTAAGAAGCAGAAGCAGGAGACGGTGGATAGTCCAGACACACAGTTTGTTCAATGTGTGTTGGCTGGAGCAACATCGGGTGGCCACATCAGGAACACAGGTTCTTTACTGTGATAATGTGTATTTAAAAACCTTCTTTATGCTTTTAATAGTCACTTGGAGATACATCTCGTGGATACATGATCAAGGTATTGGGAGCCTAAAGTTGGAATCCAGAATGACAGACTAATTTTTCCCTACCATGCTCCATCTCCAAGGGGCTCCAGTTGATGTCAAGTGCCTCAATAAAAAGGTGCTCAAAATTCTGGCAGAATCGGATCAAATTTTTGCCAAGCAAACATATCTTATTAGGGTAACTTGCATAATAGTGCTACTGCAAGCTTATGAGTCATTCCCCAAAATTACAAAATAAAGTTCAAGATCTCTTGTGTATTTGCATTTTTACCTAGGGTAGTTTAAAAAAAAGTATCTAAAAGTAAGGATAAAAACCAGTTAGGCAAGTTGCTTGTTTAGTCTCTTTCCTCCTCTTCTTCTGGTCTACCAAGAAACTTACCAGAAGTTTTCATACTGTTCTCTTCCTCCCCAAACCAAACCCGTCAAGATTTACATATTTTTTAATCTAATGCATGCAATCCCACCCTGTTTTAACACATGAACAGTAACAAAGATGGGCAAGTACATTTAATTTCTTCTTCTACTGTTTTTGTTCATGAAGCATTTGGTAAAAGTAAATGGGAGTTTTCAGTTGTGGAGATTCTGTTTGTTGCTAAAAGCAAATAGTTCGATAACATCCTTGCTCTATAAAACAATAATCCAAATCCTTAGTGTTGGAAAAAAAGGTTTCTTACTGTATATATGGATAGCCATATTTTTCTACATGTTATAAATATGTTCTCTTTTATCACATAATTGATATGTCCTCTGCTTGTTTAGTGTGGTTTGAAGATTTCCTGCTGGATTTCACCCCACTGCTGAATGAAGTGTCCTTTCCACAGACAGAAATACTGAGCTTTGACACCAACCAAGAGAAAATTAGAGTTTTCCTTGGGTTTTGTTATTTTGTAGATCCCTAAATACTGAGGTAGGATTTCACCGCAAGAGTAACTTTGGAAGTAAGTTTGAATAATGACTGGAGGCTGAATTTGCATGATATGTACAAAAGTTTTTATTTATTCAGATATTCTGTTTCCCCACACTGAAACAGAGCTGATCCCAGATAGAGGCAGGATGAGGTCGTGACTCCAAGCGAGGTCCAAAAGGAAACGCAGCAGGAGGAGCAAGGTGTGACTGCCGTGAATGCCAAACATCGCAGCTATGTGGGAGCACCCAGCCCACCACTCATCCCTGCCTGCTGCTTTGAGCTGAAAATACTCTGCTGAGATCAGGTATATTCTCTAAAGTGTAAACCAAGTTATGAAATTACAGTAAAATGCATGCCCTAGGCATTTTTAGTTTTTATAAACTTGATTTATAAAGACTTATATGTATGAAAATAATACCATTTATCTCAGATTCTCAAACTGTAGGGTTAGATTAGTATCTAAGTAGAAACTGCAGTAAGGAAAACTTTGGAGAGCTGTGTGTGAAATAAGAGCAAAAAAAATTTTTTTAAAAGATTTTAAATTTTAAAGTCTTGATACAATACAAAGTCTCAAATCAATAGAAAAACATGCTAATAAAATGAAACACCTTTTAGGCACATTTTATATTTTCAACACGCTGAATTTAGCAAAATTGTTCCTGTCAGCTCTGTATCTTGCAAATCATAAAAACCCATGCAGGAGATTAAAACTTCAATGTACTTCTTTGACGTTTTCTCACTTCAGCTGCATTTGCAGCAGAAACGACCATTTACTTAAAAGCAAGAGCATTTGCTTCAGCGCAGGGCTGCACTTGTCCCTGACCATCAAGGTGCGTGGTGGTCCCCTCAGGTCAAAACACCCCTTCAGGTGCAACTAATCCTGAGGTACTTGGTGTTAAAAGATGCTTCACAGAGGAAGGGTTATGAAAAATAGCTATGGTTTTCTAAAATGCATCTTGTAAAATGAGCTAAAAATTGTTTGCTTTGGTTTGCGAAGATGCAGTAAATAATTTATGTGGGTGACTTTCAAATGAGTCATCCTGGGGTAATTAAGAAAAGGTTTTACAGAACACATCTCTCTTTTTTTCTGTTTCATGTTTTCTTTTTCTCACCCTCTTACTTATGCACAGCTGAATGTAATTAAGGCTGAAGAAGCCCAAGATGGATCAGAGTATAGTTTACAACTAATCCAAAAGCAAAAATAAAACCAGTACTTGGCTACTTTATATAGTGTATATACAGCCATAGATACATACATGTATGTCTGTCTTGCAGCCATTTTGTACAAAGTACGTGATGTAATGCACCGTATCACTAACGAATATCTACATGATTCCCAAGTAAGATAAAAGACTAATAACTAAAGACTAAAATATAATAATTTACAGCAAAACAGCACTGAAAGGTAGAATTAATTTACACTGACCTCACAGAACAAGATGTTAAGCTTAAGGCAGAATTTTGATAGGAACCTCAGAGAATCTCTAGGGCCAGGAAAGGGAGGAAAATATCACCTACACCTGCCTTGCTCAGCCTTTGTAAGGTGATGCTTTCAGCAGCTGTTTACGAAACAAGACATCAGTTATTGCAAGCATTCTTCCGTCATGTTTCCCTCCGCACTGGTGACAGGCTATGAAAAACCCTCTGCCAAGCATGAAATTCCAGTGAGCTGCAACATGTCCATGGTTCGTGCGGGGATGCAGCTCCCAGACAGCGGGATTTGGGGAGCCCAGGCTTTCGTTCCCATTTCTGGGGGAGGCTGTTGCCTTTGCTTTTGGTAAACTGAGGCCCAGGAGGACTGAGGGATGTCCAGGGTCACACAGGATCCTTGCAGCAGATAAAAGCATTCACCCCAGCTTTTGTTTGTGTGCAATCCTTTCAGTCACACCACATTTCTGATCTGATTATCAAGCTTTAAAACGGGGCTATTAGCAATGAAGAAAAGTTGCTACATGGCTTGTCTGCTTCAGTGTGCCAGCTGTGAGAAACGTAACCATGGTTTTCATCTAAGCATGCACTCACGATAACGGCATCATTACGTGTGTGAAATGTATTTATATGCAGATGCACACATTCATGCAGCCTTATGCACATTTTAAACATACACACGCACGATTTATTAGTTGCACTCTAGAGTTAGGAAAAACCACTGTCAGATACTTTGCCAATCATGGCTGCGTGACGTGCCTGGACACGGGGATCAGAGCAGTCAGCTGCTCCTGAGAACATCGCCATGCTGAGGAACCCAGCCCGGCTCGGTTGTGTCGTGCATTTAGCAGCCTCGTTAGCGGCTGGTTCATCCTGCACTTTGCTCAGCTGACTTGTGCCTTGTCTGAAAGTGAGACTAACGTGCTAAAGGCTGCATTAATATTAATAACCATGTCTTCAAAAAATAGCTGTGCTTACAGTGTGACATTATTGCCATCTCCTGCTTTGCCATTCCTCACTCAGATGTCTTCTCAGTTGTGTGGTTTGAGCTCTTCTTCATTGCTGGAGACCGTATGCGCTCTGCAGGACTGAGTCTCACAGGTCTCTTCTCAGATTAGCACTAGGATTTGTGCCTTTTGACAACCACAACTTCCAGTCAAAACAACGGAAAGGAACCGAGATGTAGTACAGGCTGGTACAGAAATATTTTGTGGAAAATTGCAACACTGCTTCACAGAAAATTCTTTCCTGCTTCAGAAATGTGAGGAAATAAACTGGGATTGGTTGGAAGGGAAACATGGGTGATGTGGAAAATATTTTACGGCTATATGCTGTTCTGAGGGCAGTGTACATTTTTCATTACTAAAAAAAGAAAGCAAATTGAACTAACAATGAGCAGAAACAGAGATAAGTGAATACTGGGAAACAGGACCACAGCACTCAGTGCAGCTTGGCTTGACATTCAGTTCAGTGCAAATAAAATAAACCAACAGCCCTCACTTTTTGTGTGCTTCACTGTGCGCTAGGCAGATCGCTCTCACCTCCGTAACTGATTGCAGCTGTTTTGTAGATGTAAAACTGCACAATAATATAAACCATGGATTCAGTACTATTCAGTGCTACCGGTACTGTTCAATATATTCCTCCAGAACTTGGGTGAGGGAATAGAGTGCACTGTCAGCAGGTTTGCTGATGGCACTAAACTGGGAGGAGTGGCTGACATGCCAGAAGGCTGTGCTGCCATCCAGAGACCTGGACAGGCTGGAGAGTTGGGTGGGGAAAAACTTAATTAAATATAACAAGGACAAGTGTAGAGTCTTACATCTGGGCAGGAACAACCCCAGGCTTCAGTATAAGTTGGGGAACGACCTGTTGCAGGGCAGTATAGGGGAAAGGGACCTGGGGGTCCTTGTGACAGCAGGATGACCATAAACCAGCACTGTGCCCTTGTGGCCAGGAAGGCAAATGGTGCCTGGGGTGAATTAGAAAGAGGGTGGTCAGTAGATGAGAGAGGTTCTCCTGCCCCTCTACTCTGTCCTGGTGAGACCACATCTGGAATATTCTGTCCAGTTCTGGGCCCCTCAGTTCCAGAAGGACAGGGAACTGCTGGAGAGAGTCCAGCGTAGGGCAACAAAGATGATGAAGGGAGTGGAGCGTCTCCCGTGTGAGGAAAGACTGAGGGAGCTGAGGGTCTTGAGTTTGGAGAAGAGGAGATTGAGGGGTGACCTCATTAATGGTTATCAATATGGAAAGGGTGAGTGTCACGAGGATGGAGCCAAGCTCTTCTCGGTGACAGTCAGTGATAGGACAAGGGGCAATGGGTACAAACAGGAACACAAGAGGTTCCACTTAAATACGAGAGGAAATTTCTTCACGGTGAGGGTGACACAGTGGAACAGGCTGCCCAGGGAGGTTGTGGAGTCTCCTTCTCCGGAGACATTCAAAACCCGCCTGGACACCTTCCTGTGTAACCTCATCTGGGTGTTCCTGCTCTAGCAGGGGGACTGGACTGGATGAGCTTTCGAGGTCCCTTCCAATCCCTGACATTCTGTGATTCGTCTGAGCAGCCAGGCGGGTAACAGGGTGCATCGCTCAGCGGCACCCCTGCTTGCAGCAGCTCCTGCTCTGCTCATGCTCCTCTGCAGAGATGCGGCATTTACGGAACCGAAGTGCAGATAACACACTCTCGGCACCACCGTGCTCCCCAGGGAATAGTTCTCGTTTCTATTTTAAGCTGTGAATTAGTTTCATCTCTGTCCCGCGGTGTGTGGTGGGGTGGCCCTGCATTGCAGCAAGACCTGCTCCCGTGCATATTTGGGACCAAATGTCAGTGCAGGAGTGTTGGGGAACTTGGTTTGTGGTGAAACCACTTGACAGAGCAACCCACCACAAGTTAAATCCAGATGATGTGGAAATCACTGCCAGAGGTAACAGAGTCCCGACTGCATCAGAAACCCAAGAATCTGTCATTTCTACCTGTAGGAATTTGCAGCTCCTACAAGGCAGGTGATGGAGGAGATGCTCTGCTCCCTTCGGGCACTGACACCAGACCTGGGTGATGGAAATTCTGTCTGCAAACACAATCACCACAGCATATGTGGATGGATGGCATATGTACAGATGCTCTGATATGAGGTATGCAGGAACTGACATTTTGTATACATCAGCCACAGAAGTTGCGAAACCCAAAGTATTTCAAGTTGCTGTGGGGTAGCAGAGCAGTGACACTCCAGGAAGTTCTCCTTTTGAGGAAATGCATTTATTTGGTGTGGAGTTACTTGCGATGACCCTGCCCAGGACAGTTGCACCGTGCCCAGGCTTGTCCTGCCGAAACCAGCCTGTCCACCCCGGCTTACGGTGTGCTCTGCCCCTCCCTGGCACAAAAACTGCCCCTCGGCCCCATTTCCAAACCCAGGTGCCCAGGTTCCCTCCCGATCCCCAGCACAAGGGGCAGAGAAGTCCCTGGGCAGGCGAGGGGGCTGGACCGCAGATCCCCGTGAACACTACAGACCAGGGGAAGAGCGGCTGGAAAAGGGCCTGGGGGTGTTGGTGACAGCGGCTGAACATGAGCCAGTGTGTGCCCAGGTGGCCAAGAGGCCACCAGCATCCTGGCTGGTACCAGGAATAGTGTGGCCAGCAGGCCCAGGGCAGTGACTGTCCCTGGGCACTGGGGAGGCCAAACCTTGAATCCTGGTGGCTGTTTTGGGCCCCTCACCTTTAGTACACAAAATGGCAGCCCCAGGGGAGGCGGGATCACCTCAGTGCACAAAATGGTGGTGCCAGGGGCACTCAGATCACCTCAGGGCTCAAGAAAGCCCTTGAGGTGCTGGAGTGAGTTGAGAGAAGGGAACGGAGCTGGTGAGGGGCTGGAACACAAGTGTGATGGGAGCGGCTGACGGACCTGGGGGGTTCAGCCTGGAGAACAGGAGCTAAGGGGAGACCTTATCCCTCTGTGAACTGCCTGAAAGGAGGCTGGAGCCAGGGGTGTCGGGCTCTGCTCCCAAGGAACAAGCACCAGGACCAGAGGAAACGGCCTCAAGTTGTGCCAGGGGAGGCTGAGGTTGGATCTTGGGAATTTCTTCCTCAAAGGGCTGTCAGGCATTGGAACAGTCTGCCCAGGGCAGTGGTGGAGTCACCATAGCTGGAGGGGTTGAACAGGCGGAGATGAGGTTCTCAGGGACATGGAGCAGTGCCAGGGGTGGGGGAACGGGTGGCCTTGAATGATCTTGAGGGTCTCTCCCAGCTGAAATTATTCTGTGATTCTATGACCATTCTGTGGTTCTGTGTTTCTCTGTCAGTGCTGGGAGGTGGATTGCACCCTTGCCCGGTCCCTGCTGCTCCCTCGTGCCTCAGCTGTGACTCACCGACAGCCGCACGATAACAAATCCGTCCTGCTCTGCTCCTGTGAGGCCCCAGGCTAGCAGCACGGCGGCTTCGGGGTGGAGCAATGAGCTAAAGAATTAATGTGCAATTATTAAATGTGGCAAAAACAGTGGCCTCGAGTAAGAAAATAAACACTCCCTGCTGTAAGACCCTAAAAACTGAGATGACATTTTTGCAAACTGTGTGTAAGCGCAAGTACCCACCTCCTGCATCAGGCACTGGGGAAATGAAAATCTTCCTCCCCTGCTCAGAATTTGGCATAACCAGAGGAAATGTGGCCACTTCCACTTGAGCTGCTTCAAACCTCACTGCAAATAACGGCTTCCCGCTTCCTCAAGTGAGTTTTAGATCAAGTCCAAAAAACAATATTTCTGCAACATTAAAGTTGTACTTTAAAGGAGTACTTTACAGGAGCCAGGTCCAGATATCTGCGTGTGTGAAAATTCCCTTTCCCCCTTGTGGGGCAAAAATTGAAAAAAAATGCAGAAATCACACCCAGGTCCATTACACTTTCAAACAAGACTCCAGAAAGCCCTATGGTGTTGCATACTGCTGTCAGAATACCCTGGATCCTTTTCAACAGATTGATTACACCCAAATCCTCCATCAGGAGGTTGCTGGTGTTTGTGGTGCACAAACAGTTAATGCTGGCGTGCCTGTGTCTGCAATGCCAGTGCAGACATTTCCTCCTCATCCTCATCCTCTGCTGCCCAGGCACATGGTTTTGAAATGAGAGGCAGGGACATGCTTCACATGCCGCAGAGAGATAATCTCCTGTCCCTGGGGAGCCAGGACACCCCGGGGGGAGGAAAAATAAGTACAGCGTGTAGAGCTGGAAATGCAAAAGGCATTGCCAAAGCACGGAAGGGTTTGGAGGACTCGTGACAGTGTTTGGAGATAGGGAGCAGGGCGATGGCATGACTCTGGGGAGAAGTTTTGGGTTTTTGCAGGGTTTGTGTAGCTGCAGTTTGATTTTCTTGCCTTTGACCGCAATCCTGCCGTCCCCTCTGCTCCTCTGTGTTCGCTGCCGGGTTGCAGAGCAGATCCTCGCGGGATGCACAGAGAGTGACTCACCGCGGCCGTGCAGGGGCCATCGTGCTCCTGGGTTAAACCGAAACCTCCTTCTCTGCCCTGGCTCTGCAGATGAGCTGGGGCCCTCTGCACCGGCCTGCCGCCGCGGTGTGCTTGTGTTCCTTGCTTTTCCTGTTCACCTCCCCAGAGATCTTGTACAGAAAGGTTCACGGGACTCGTTTTGGGTTGGCTCTGAGTTTCTGAGCGCAGAGCAGCAGCGTGTTTGGGGCAGGTCGGTCACTGCTGCTCTGTTGGGGGGATCTCCCACCCATTGGTGGGGCTGTGCTGCCTCCCACTCCCTCCATCTCCCTGCCGCATGTACCAGGGCTCTGCAAAAACACCTGAAAAACCATCAGCTATGTACGCCACATACCCTGGAAATCCTCCTCTGAGGTACCAAGTTTTTACACCCTTGGCTTCCACAGTTGCAGCTGTCTGCTACGACCTTCCTAGGTTTTGCCAAATGAATGTCACCACGGTGCTATTCACTGATTCTGGGGCTGCTGGATGCTTAAAAATGTCCTACCAGTGCTGCAGATTCTTTGAGGGTGACACATACCCAGGTTGGTGTTTGCTGTATCCAGGCTTGCTTCTCCTCAGCCCTTAAGCCCTTCGGAAGTGGCCCATGAAGTGCCCACCACCCCCACTGGGAATCCAAACAACATCAACTAAGCATCGTTTTTTAATTTAGTCAAATAATATTAATCAGCTTTGCTTTTTTTTTTTTTTTTTTTTTTTTTTTTTTTTTTTTTTTTTTTTTGCTTTTCTTTCTCCCCTTTTTTTTTTTTTTTTTTTTTTTTGATGCTCTGGTGACATCTGGGAGTCTCAGGCACCCCTGTTATGCTGAGAAATATTCAAGTACTTGGCAGAAAGAAAGAATCTGAGGAGTTTAAGCTGTAAGACCCAGACAGCCCTTTCTATTGCTTAAAATGGCTGCGAACATCAGTTGCACGACGGCATTGTGTTCTCCTCGTCGCATGGTTCGTCTGGCCCCAGCTCACGTCTCCTTCTCCACAGGATGCCCCAACTGGATGACAAGCTTTGATTTTTGCTGCCTGTTCTCTGGGGAACTCCCTTGCCCCTCGGGTGACTCATTTCCTCGCACAGGGCTCGTCTCATCCTGTGCTGCCGCGGCTCACGCTGCCCCTCTGCAGCAGCAAAACTTGTCACAAAAACAAGTGAAGATACCACATTGTCGGAAATTTTGCCTCTTTTTCCACAGCATGCAGAGAGACGTCTCTGTGGGTACCTGGGTGAGGCTTCGTATATAGTCTGATACATAAGGAAAAGTGGGGAAAAAAATTCATTTGTCTGCACATAGTGCCATTTTATATTCCTGTTGTGCAAACGTGCAGAGGCGTTGATCTCGAGCTTCAGTTTCATTATTTTGTTATAAATTAAGATCATAAGTGGTGAAATGAAGGCAGAAATCTCTGCGTTGGCTCCTGCTGGGATCCCTGGGGTGAGAGAGAGGCTTCCCCAAAGCTGGTGGGAAATCGGGTGCACATTTCCCTGCTCCGTGTGTGAGAGACCAATCCCTCATACATGCATTGTATGGCAGGAATTGAGCCTTTATATTTTTTGAGATATGTTATCCTTTCCTTGCCAACGGCACCAATCCTTTCTGGGATTGAAAACTAGAAAATTTTAGTTACACTCATACCTTTCTTGGATTTTCATCTGTCACTCAGACACAGTTTCTGTTGTTATTTATATCAATTTTAGGACAGAAGGCAAACAAAACTGAGTGGTAGGAATCTTAAAATTTTGCACTCTCCATTTAGCATAACTAAACTCTGGGGTTTGGCTTCCAACCACTATAGGGGAAAACTAGGATTTTTAGGGTAGATTTTCTTCATTTCTTCATCTATATGAATAGCCCACTGGTGATGTGCCAAAGAGGTGTTTCTGTGAAGAGTCAACAGACAAAACATCCAAAAAGATCATAGAATCGCAGAATCATTTTGGTTGTAAAAGCCCCTGAAGATCATCAAGTCCAACCGTTACCCCAGCCGTGTCACTGCCCTATGTTCCTGAGAACCTCATCTCTGTCTGTTCAACCCTCCAGGGATGGTGACTCCACCACTGCCCTGGGCAGCCTGTTCCAATGCCCGACAGCCCTTTGGGGAAGAAATTGTTCCCAAGATCCAACCTCAACCTCCCCTGGTGCAGCTCAAAGCTGGTTGATCCAATGGGGGATGCAGTGACTGGAGTTGAGGCTCCGCTGCCACGTTGGGCCAGATGCACAACACAGTGGGATTGTGAAAATTACAGAAATTAAAACCAAGCTGCAAAGCCAGTGTCCAGACTGATCCCGGGTTGTGTGCAGAGATGCATTTGGAAACTACGCGCCCTATAGGTTATCATTGCTTATAGCCAAGAAACAAAAAGCTGCTGTTGACTCTGTAAGATGCATCCTGTATTTTCACATTCTCCAGTTCGGGTTTTACAGATCGAACATGGCGATGCAGCAGTGATGGTTCACGCTATAAATAAAACCACCCGAGATGTGGTGGGATGTGGGACTGCAGCAGCGTGAGCTGCCACGCTGTGCTCCAGCCTGCCTGTGTTCCTCTGATTTTCTGATAATTTAAACTTTCCCATCAGAACACATCACACTCTGCTTCTTTAGGAGTCATCCAGATTAATCGGTCAGCCCTGCAGGGTGTCTTGGAGGTAAATAAACTGAATAAAACCTGGCCAGAAGCAGAGGGGCGGTTCTCAAGGGTGAGAGCTCCTTGGAGGGGATGTTTGTGCTGGCGTGTTTATCTGCAGGCTTCCAGCTTCAAGACTGATTGCTATTAAAATCTGCTGCACAGAGAAGCAGTTCTCCCAGTATCCATGAGAGGACACAGCTGAACTGTCAGTAATGCAGAGCCTGTTTCATTCTTTTTCTTAATGCATTTACTACTAATTATACACAGAAGCCGAACTGGCAGAAGAGAGATTAGATCATGTTGGCAGAGTCTGTTGGTTCATTCTTTATTTTCTCTTGAAACACTAAAACGTGTGCTGTCTGGTGAGGTCATGGCTTTCTTTCTTTTTCTTTTTCTTTTTCTTCCTTTTCCTTTCCCTTTCCCTTTCCCTTCCCCTTTCCCTTTCCCTTTCCCTTCCCCTTTCCCTTTCCCTTTCCCTTCCCCTTTCCCTTTCCCTTTCCCTTCCCCTTTCCCTTTCCCTTTCCCTTCCCCTTTCCCTTTCCCTTTCCCTTCCCCTTTCCCTTTCCCTTTCCCTTCCCCTTTCCCTTTCCCTTTCCCTTCCCCTTTCCCTTTCCCTTTCCCTTCCCCTTTCCCTTTCCCTTTCCCTTCCCCTTTCCCTTTCCCTTTCCCTTCCCCTTTCCCTTTCCCTTTCCCTTCCCCTTTCCCTTTCCCTTTCCCTTCCCCTTTCCCTTTCCCTTTCCCTTCCCCTTTCCCTTTCCCTTTCCCTTCCCCTTTCCCTTTCCCTTTCCCTTCCCCTTTCCCTTTCCCTTTCCCTTCCCCTTTCCCTTTCCCTTTCCCTTCCCCTTTCCCTTTCCCTTTCCCTTCCCCTTTCCCTTTCCCTTTCCCTTCCCCTTTCCCTTTCCCTTTCCCTTCCCCTTTCCCTTTCCCTTTCCCTTCCCCTTTCCCTTTCCCTTTCCCTTCCCCTTTCCCTTTCCCTTTCCCTTCCCCTTTCCCTTTCCCTTTCCCTTCCCCTTTCCCTTTCCCTTTCCCTTCCCCTTTCCCTTTCCCTTTCCCTTCCCCTTTCCCTTTCCCTTTCCCTTCCCCTTTCCCTTTCCCTTTCCCTTCCCCTTTCCCTTTCCCTTTCCCTTCCCCTTTCCCTTTCCCTTTCCCTTTCTCTTTCCCCTTTCCCCTTTCCCCTTTCTCCTTTTCCTGCCACAGACCAGTCAGTTCTCCCTGTGCACTCTGTGATTTCAGCTTTCCCATGGGTACCAGGTGTGTTTTGGCATCCCTCCCCGGCTGGTGTGATCGCTGCATCCTGCAAAACCAATGTGTCTTGGTGAGAAATGTGTGTTTTCTTCACTTGCCATCCTTCCTTCACACGCAGCGACGTGTCTGTCACCTGCCCACTCTGTGCTCAGCGTTAATTAATTTCCAGTGAAATGACAATTAAACACACATTACTAAAAGTCTTGACTGTGAAACAAATCTGTGTAGACTTCAATTTGACACATCGTAAAGTTTTTCAGGCAAGACTGGGAAGACAGCATCTGATTAATCTAATATGCAAATACGAGCCTGTTAGCAATTCATGCCATCAAATATGAGTAAGACAGTGACAAAGCTGAGGTTTATTCCTGGGTGATGTGAAATAATCCATCTCAGTCCCTAAGAAACATTCAGGGAAGCACTGGCTCTGCTGAAGAAAGATGTTGAGAGGAGTTTTCAGGGGGGAACCTCAGGGTTTACAAAGATGATATTTAAAGACAGTGCATCCTCAATTGTGAAGGACCAGTAATGGGGCAGGAAAATAAATGTCTGTGCTCATAGGAGCAATCTTTGCTTCCAGCCTGAATGGAGAGGGATGCTCTAGGAGAAGCAGAGTACAATTAACTCCTGATTAGTACTGAAAAGGGCCCATAGGAAAGACGGGGACAGACTTTTGAGCAGGGCTTATTGTGATAGGACAAGGGATGATGGTTTTAAACTGAAGGAGGGAGATTCGGGCTGGACATGAGGAAGCAATTGTTGGCCCTGAGAGTGGTGAGAGGCTGTCCCAGGTTGGCCAGAGAGGTGGTGGATGCCCCATCCCTGGAGACATCCCAGGCCAGGCTGGANTGGGATCATAACCTTTTCCGTTGCATTTTCTTTCATCAGATGAAAATATTTTCTGAAATTTTGCTCTTTTTTTTTTCTATTCTTGATCAATGGATGTCAGTTTCAAAGTCTTTCCCTCAAAAGGTTTGGAATCCCTAGTGCTGTGATGTTGGTATCGTTGGGCCCCTGCACTTTCTGCAGCAGTGATCTCCCATTGCTACACTTGGCCTGGGGGTTGAACTTCCTGACGGAAGCTCTGGGTCAATTTGTGCTGCTTCTCGGGGGGTTTGGGGTTCTCCTGGTTCAACCCCATGGCAAACAGATCTCAATGTGAGAGATGAGGCAGGCGGGGAAGGAGCTGAGGCAGGAGAGGAGGGGGAGCCCATGGGGTCCAGTGGCAACAAACTGCTCGATTTTCGGTCCAGGGAACCCAGAGTTTAGTGATGTTTGCTAGGAGTAGGAAAAGTGATGTTCTTCATCTGCTGTTTGTTGTTACCAGTGGTGTTTTACATCCAGTGATGCTCCTGTCCCACTCACTGGATGTGCCTGTTCCGTACTGAAAGGCCCCGTGTGAATGCCCTGGCAGTTTTCACAGAACTCAGAATAGTTAAACGCAATATCAAACTGAAAAGAATAACAAGAAGGCGTGGCAGCGTTGAACTTGTGCATCACTGACGAGTCACCAGCACACAAGTCTTGGAAACCCAGCACAGGGACGAAGCAGGCTCTGTGCTGCCTTGCAGCAAAGCTCTTTTTTCCTATTTGTAGCCAAATTCTGTTGTTTGCTGTGAGGAAGTCTGTGTGGGCTCCCTGTGACAGTGTCATTTCTTTCTTCCTTCCTTTCTAAGTAAGTTTAAAAGTCTGAGGAGTGCACGTGAGGAATGGGAAAACCATCCAATCAGATTTTGAATTAATAATTTTTCCTAGGGCTCCCTGTGCACGTGGAAATCCACATTTCACAGTGAAGCGGGAGCCCCAGAGCCAGCAGCGGCTTTTCCAAGGCCAGAGCTTCTCCTGCCCTTGTCTGCACAGGTATCACCACAGCTGCATCTCACAAACAGGGCAAGCTGTGGGCTGGTAGCCCTGCCATAGCTCGTATTTTCCTTTTCTTTTCCCCCAAAGAGGCCCACCTTGTAGCCATGGCAACTCGCTGCCAGGCACAGGCAGGCCCTGGAGCTGGTGTTGCCCATGGCTTCCCACCCGCAGCGAGGTGGAGCATCTCTTCATGGGCTGCAGCATCCTTTTGTGGGTTGCAGCATCCCTTCAAGGGCCACAGCATCCCTTTGTGGGCTGCAGCATCCCTCTGAGGGCTGCAGAATCCCTCCATGGGTTGCAGCATCCCCACAAGAGCCACAACTTCTCCTTGAGAGCTGCAGCATCCCTTCTTGGGTCACAGTAACCCTCGTGCGTTGCAGTGTCCCATTGTGGACTACAGCATCCCTCTGAGGGCTGCAGCACCCCTTTGTGTGCTCCAACATCCTTGGAGGGCTGCAGCATCCCCTTGACAGCCACAGCATCCCTTCATGTCCTGCAACATCCTATTGTGGGCTGCAGCGTCCTTTCGAGGGCTGCAGCATCCCTTCGTGTGCTCCAGCATCCCTTCAAGGGGCACAGCATCCCCTTGAGAGCCGCACCACCCTGTTATGGGTTGCAGCACCCCTTCTCGGGTCACAGCATCCCCTTGTGGGCCGCAGCATCCCTTCACAGGTTGCAGCATCACTTCGAGGGCTGCAGCATCCCTTCCTTGGTTGCTCCCACACACACACACTGTGCCAGAGATGCTGGATGAGACACTTGATTAAATCTGAGCAGGGGAACAGGACTGTTCTCCTTGGAGGGGCCGTTATCAACATCTGGGTTTTCTGCTGTCATAAACAGCCCTTTGCCACAGGACATATCCCCTGTGTCTCAGAAAATCTCCCATTAAGATGTATATTTTGGGGTGAAAAAGAGATTTGATCCTGCTTCAGCAGCAAGCTTAGAGGTGTTAAAGGGATGGAGTCATACAGCCTGGGATTTTTCTCTCAGGCTTTTTTGCAGTTGTTTGTTATTACAGACATTTGTTATACCCTGCACTAGTCAGATTGTCCTTTGAGATACTTTCTTGTGATAGCAGCAACATTTCTTAGTGAAAATTTCTTAATGAAGACTTTTTGATGAAAACCATCACTTCAGATTTCCCATAGGTTTCTCTCTTTCATTGATATGGGCAGCCCAGACCCTTTCCTTTCGTTGCCTCAAGGATCCCTCCTCCCGAGGGTCTGAGGAAACAGAGGGTGTAAGAGAAAATCGAATTCCCACCCTCTGTTGATCCAGACAGCACCTGTTTTTAACTGCTTCAGTCTGAGAGCCAAGCTCTGCCCACAGGTGTGAGGCAGCGAGTAAGGGGGATAGATGGACAGAGCTGGACTGACATCCAGACTGATCAATGAGAGTATTCCATCCCACTAGTGCCATGCTTCAGATTTAAGGAGAAGGGATCTTCCAGTCTCTCTCAGGCGTTCTTGCTCTTAATCTCAGGCATTTCTTCTCTCGCATGCATCTTTTTTTCTTAGCTGTTTGTTTTTTGGTTTTTGGTATTTTTTTCTCTTCTGAAGCCAGGGGAGTTTGGTTCAGGACATTTAGCTTGGCCTTTTGCTGTTTTGCAGAGGCTTCTGGGCTTTTATGGCTTTTTTTCTTTTTTTCTGTCTTGGGGGTCAGCTGTTCAGGACCAAGTGCTGNGAGTGAGCGGCTATGTGGTTGTGTTGCCAGCTCGGGTTCAACCACGACAGATGGGAAGGGGAGACTGGACCGGCTGAAAAAGCGCTGACACCTGTAAAACATACGATTGCCACCCACAGGGTGATGTTTTATTATTCCAAAGAGAGGAGGCTGTGGGCAGATTATTGGTGCTGCTACACAGGGCAGAAAAGGCTTCTGCTATGGCTGTTTGTGTCTTGTGAAGGTGGACAAACGGGCTCCCTTATATCTCAGGCTGTAGTCACCAGAACCGTGCAGCACCATAAAAACACTTTGTAAACACATCATGCCAGGAAATTAAGCCTAGTCTCTACTTATCATAGAATAATTTATTTTTTTGAATCATCAGCAAGCTCAATCCTTGTAATATTTTATCAGTAATTTCCTTTACACTCCCAGACTTTGTGTGGCATTACTTATATTTAGTGACCATTAGGAGATGCACGTGCTCATTGCTGTGCAATAGCAAAGGGGAGGAAATCATAACCACGTCCCCAGTGCAAATATATTATTCAATTTCAAAGACTGGTGTTCAAAAATCAAATGAAAGCTGGCATTTTTCCTCAGAGGCATTTGAGCTTAGTGGGTACAAACACTATGCCAATCAACATCGGTCCTTAATATAAAAATGGAATTTGAGTGTAATGTTTATTCAAAATAATTTTGATGACACCATTTCTCAGGCAATTTTTCTTGGTGAACAAAGGAGAAAACAGCCGGAGTGGTGAACAGCCATGCATGTTGTCAGTCCTGGGTAATACCGACACATCGTTGTACACAGAGGCTGTTCCCCTGGAGTGCCTGTAACTCTGGCTGTCATCATAGTTCTCCTCATTCTGCCTGTCAATGCATCGAAAATAAATTTGCATCTCATTTGCATGAAGAAATTTGCATGCAGAAATTTGCATGCAGTGGTGAAACTGATTCTTTCATTCTGGTTATTTTGTGGTTGCACTGGAAGCACTGATGTCACTGCAAAGAGGCACCTGGACCCCAGTGGCAGCTGCGTTGTGTCCTGGTTATATCGCAACATTTCCAACGTCTGTCCCTTTCTTGCCATCTGTAACGGTATCTAATCTTTAATACACAATGCAGGCTTTTATTGCAACTATTCGGATGCTTTGAGGACAAGGAAGTGCCGGTCTACATACTTAAGGACTTTTGAGCTCTTTTCCAGTGTTTGCACGTTCTCCTGGAGAGGAGAACAGACCAGCCAGTGATAAGGAAGGTCAGATTCCACCATGAAAACTGCTCACAGCCTTCTCCAGCTCCTTACAAATGCCACATAGTGGAGCAGCACGCAGAGCAAGGGTGACACTCTGTGATGATCTGTGGGCAGTACAGGGGCCTCTTTCGGCTCCACTGTTGTCCCCTCATTGTCAGGATCGCTACGAGTCCACCGCAGATGGACTCAGTTCATGGTGGTTCAGATATTCTCCTCCTGCTGTCTGTGACTGCCCAGGGTCAGCTCTTCAAGCCAGGTCCTGCAGCAAGTGAGAAGACAACATGGTGGCTGAAGGATGAGCTCTGCTCATTTCAGCAAGATTTCATGCTCTCTCAAGGAACAGAAAAAGCAATTTTAAAATTTAAGATAAATTTTCCCAAGTAAAATCCAGTAAAATGAGCTGTTCCATGATCCTGGGATCCTTATTCTCTACAAATTTGTGCCTTCTAATTGATTCTTCCTAACAACTTACAATAAGGTTGCAGCAGAAGGACCTGTCTTGTTAGATATCAAAGAATGTACGTGCTGAAGACACCAAGAGATTCATTTGGAGAGGTTCCAGCCTTTTATATATGAAAGTGTCTTTCTGGACATCAAAAAGGAGAGAAACAAAGTGGAGGGTCCTCTTGTGCCTAACAAAACTGTGAACTCTTGAAATTTTCCTTTCAATGAACACCAGGTGTAATGACAAATGGAAACAGCCAGGAGCTATTCCTCGTGTGGACAGCGGCCTTTGGACACTGCCCTGTCGTACGTCTTGCATACCTGGAAGAAAAAACGGAGCTTCACAGCATTCAAAGCTCTTTAGGAAACTGGGCTAAAAACATGAGCTAGAATTTTCTTTAGGAAAATAATAGCCTGGTAAACAGATACTGAAGAGAAGCTGCTAAATTAGTGTATACTGTGATTAAGTTACAAAAGACGTACCTGTCTTTTGTACCTGTACCTGTACCTGTCATTAACCAGCTGACATGATAAATGCTTTCTGACCACCTGCAAAATGAGAGGATATTTTTCAAGTTTTAGATCCTCCTGCATGACAAGAGGGAGACAGAAGATTAAGTAATACATTGTTTAGAAGCAGAGTGCTTAGTTTATATTTAACTACTAATTAATAGATGCATTGTAAGTAAGAAACTAAACAACTATAACTAACATCATCAATTATTTCTTAGTATAGATGTATCGTATGTTGAAATTTTCAAAAACTGTAGTGCATATGTAATAATTATGTGAATACAAGCAACACAAGAGCATCCAGTCTTTGGAGCACTGATGGAGGATGATCCCCAGAACTCCCCAGTGCTGATAAAATAAAGAATGCTGCTTAACAGTATAATTGACTCTGTTGTTAAGTTTATTTATCCATTTCAGTACATTTAGTAATGATTAGGCACTTAGAAAAGATCCAGCTGGTTTCCAGCGTTGCTTTGGATATTGGTTGTCTTTTAGAGGAGGATTAAACTGGCATTTTCACCACATATGAGCTCTCTGCATCTTTAAAACCAGGAGCTTCTGTGACCAAAGGTGTTGGGGTCACATCTGGAAATCCAGCAGCCCCTGGGGGTACAGACAGGGCGTCCCCCTGAAAGGGGCTGTGTCCTCTCTCAGGTCCTTAGTGGTGGAGCTGAGCTGCTGGTCTCTCAACACGAATCTGATTTCTGTCCTGGAGCTACTGTTGAGTGATGTTGCCTGATTTCTATCATTTGCAGAAATACAGGGGTCTTTCTGACAGAAGGAAACCCAGCATCAATACATGAGACTCCTTCCCCTGCACAAACTTAAATTTTGAGAGATTTTGCTCAAAATCAGGATGAGAAATCTGGTATCAGTTCTCATCAGGCCTTCCCCTGAAAAGCAGAGGATTTCCTAAATAACATGACATTGATATTGACTGTATAAACAACTGCTGTTCCTTCACTCTCTATTGGCTTTACTTTATTAACCATTGAAGGTTTTATTGTGAAGCTTCGCTGATCATTTGCATCTTACCAAAGAGACACAATGGGAGAGTAAAGAAATTTCACCAGCCGATCTGCACGTGATTTGCATTTTGCAGCTATTGGGATAGGAGCGCAAGATAAATTTTGTCCTGAAATCCTTTCCTCAGGGCTCCCTGCTGTTAATGGCACCTTCATCTCTCTCAGCACTGAATATTTTATTGAACAATCCCAGCTGATATTATGTTATATTTCCTTTCCAACTTCACCTCCACTTTTAGTAACTCACATTATATATTAATATTATGATTGGCTGGTGCCAAACTGCAAAAAATTTTCTTTATCCTGCTGTGGATATTTGCATACACTCCAGACTGTTGTTGGAAATACACCTTAAACCATTCATGTTTTTTTATAGAAGTTATCCTGGAAAATCGAAGCTATTGCCTCCCTGCTGTCGTATCTTTGGAAAGATGATAATTTTGCTAAGCAGGAGCAAGAATAACCTGTTCTACTCACCGGTCTTTTTTTAAATCAGTGTGTATGCTCATGGCTCGTTAGCAGAGCTGTCAGCCCTTTCCCTAAACCGCCGTGGGAGAGCTGTTAATTAGTGACCGACTGTCCCGGGGGTCTGTGATGAACTTCTCTGCAAGGCAAAGCACACGGTGCTTCCGCAGGGATTGCAGCAGCCCTAAGCACAGCCAGGGTGATGCAAGCTGTGTAAAATAGTAGACCCAGCACCATAGGAGACTTGAATGTGATGAAGAATACTGATCTAAACCATTTATTGTGCGGTTCATGTTCAGCAGTATCACCCAGACAAAGGGAGATACGTACACGCTTTGTTTCTGATCATCAGCCTGTTCTGGAAAACTAATGCATGTTTGGAAGAAGGGCCAAATAGCAGAAATCATTAGTAAATACGGGCGGATTGTGCTCGATGCACGTTCTGAGATTTCAGAACGTGCTTCAGTTGAACAGGAGTAGAGTGAAAATCTAAGAGCTTGGGATCTCTCTGTACATCAGCCTATAACATGCAGTCACAAACATTTGCCATTTGTGTAATACTTCATTTTCCACAAAATGGAAGAATTGGAGAATTTAAAGCAGGACACTGTATTTTAATTATATGTTGAAATTCAGGAGAACACTCATAATCCCTTGAATGGTTTTTGAGATATCACAAGAGAATCAGATCAATTTCAAGAGTTCCGAAAGAAAGAAGGAGACACAACAGTCTATACACCTCCTCTAATTTTTGTTCCCCAAAATTCGATACATTCTTGTCACGGGTTATTTTCCACATTGCAGTTTTTCTGTTAAAAACTAGCTGCTGCATTTGCTTCCCTCCCCTTATACTGGCAGCCAAACCTCTGAAAATAACTCAGAGGGACCAGAGCAATGTCAGCGGCTGGCAGGGGTGGTGGGTGATGCTGTGGTCAGGATCAAGGACCAGTCTCACCTGGTGTCACAGACACAGCACTACTGATTTTCAGTGGGGACCGCTTGCAGAAGCGCATCATGCAGGTCCCTGGGTTTGTTCTTGCCATCTTTTGCATAGGTCTGAGTACAAGTACCAAGCAGTCCCGCTACAGCTGCATCCAGCTCTGATAAAAAATGCTGCGAAAATTGTTTTCCCCGCGCTCAGGATGATTTACGAAGTGCAGTTTGTTTCTTGCTAAGCCTGGTTCAAAAAGGGAGTCCTGGCCTGGCTGAAGCCAGTGAAAGGCTTGCTTCCGAGCTTGCGGAGGGAGATTTCAATATCACCCTTCAGGCTGCTGAGATGTGCCTTTGCCTCCCAGCCCTGCCTCTTGCTTTTGCTGCTCTTCTTAAAAATGCTTTTTGCCCCATTTTCATTCCAGGTTTGTTCCCTTGTGTGCAGAAAACGCTTCTGCCCAGTAATCCTGTTTCATAATCACTGCCCTGCCTGTTTGATGTACATTGCCTTGGAAGCGCCGTCATCTTCTGCAGAGCAGCAGTCAGACGTCTGCCGCTTGTCCAGCCCTATCTGCCGTGCTGTCAAGCTGCAAACATCTCAAAAACACCCGTGGCCTTTCCTACCCTTTCCAGGCATGGCTCAGACAGGGCTACACCGCCTCACAGAGTACAGCCAAACTGCACTTGTGCTGTGAAGAGGATGCTCAGTGCTCACCAAAGGCTGCAAACTGGCTCTGCAAATACCCCAACACACATCCCATGGCCTTCAGGAGGACTCAACTGCTGCACTTCTGCTGATGTTTTGTCTACATTGCCTCTGAGCCATGCTGCTGGAAGACAGTTTTCAGCGTTTTACAAAAATGTCTGTAGAAAATTACGTTAGGAAAGCTCCTCTTCCACATGAGGTGGTTCATTCTCTACACGTCCTCTTTGTGAAGACATTTTGGGGAACCTGGCCAGAAGGGACTGAGTTGTTTTACATCCACCAGTTTTCCTGACTTGTGTCTCAGCTGCACAGACGAGCTGGTGGGGCCAAAGTTCTTCCCTGGGCTCTCTCTGGAATGTCCAAGGAGCCCCAGCTGCTCTGCCCAGGCTTGTGAGGGACAAATCCAGCACCTCTTGCACCCAGGAGATCAGTCTGCTCCCATCTGCAGGCAAGGATTCCTGCCTCGTTCAGATAACGGGTTAGTTAGTGCTACTGCATTTGGAATTGCTCCATTTCCAAGTCCATCCGAGTCTGTGAAAGCTTTGCCATGTGCTTTATGGGGACTGGGAGGAGGCATAATTTCTGCATGATAAGGAAAAATGAGACAGGAAAAGGAAGAAATTACTTTGGGATAGAAATAATTTGTATGATCAGTAAGAAGTTATATATAGCTCTTAATTTCTATTTTAAGAATTTATATACATATTTTTGGACCCAGCTCCACAATGGGGTGCACTGGGCTTACCGCATGAAGTCTGGGGTGACCTGGAGGAGGTTTGATCACTGTCACCCTCTCGTGGGGCAGGTGGATGCTGTTGGGAATGGTCTTGCAGGGGGGTAGATGGCTCCGTGACTTTATTCTGCAGAAGCTTCCGCACAAGAAGAGAGGAGGAGTAGCTCTGTTCGAAGGCCCTCTGTAGGTGGTGGGGAGAACACATCTCAGTTTTTTTCTTTTTCCTGAGAAATGAGTGGAAATAAATAATTTAGCAAAAGAAAAATTCTAGACAGCTGGGTTTTTTTCATCATTATTTGTAGGGCAGGCTTTTAAAACACATAGTACTTTCTGCTGGGACCAGATGGAAACTTTCTGTCTAAACACATGAAAACATATTAGGAGTCCAAGGAAATGCATTATTGTCCAAACAGAATTTCTTCACGTTAAAATAACTGTGAGGGGAGGGGAGGGGAAGGAAAAGGAGAGGAGAGGAAGAGGAAGAGGAAGAGGAAGAGGAAGAGGAAGAGGAAGAGGAAGAGGAAGAGGAAGAGGGAGAAGTAGAGGGAGAGGGAGAGGGAGAGGGAGAGGGAGAGGGAGAGGAGAGGAGAAAGGTGCTGGGTGTATATTACCTTTGGGGATCTCTTGCACCGATGCCCAAGTCAGCCCTCTTCCATCCATGAGCAAGAGTGTGGGCTGTCAGATTGTCTGGTTTTAAGCCAAAACACGAAAACTGGAAGTTAATTTGACTCTCTACAGAATCACAGAACAGTTTGTGTTGAAGGGACTTTCAAAGCTCATCTGGTCCAATCCCTGCCATGAGCAGGGACATCTTCACCCAGATCAGGTTGCTTAGAACTTTAGAAAAGTACCCTGGGACCACTTCTTTTTATAAAAAATTGCTCTTGAGCAGGCAGACAACAGCAACATCTGGGGTCAGATATAAATTGGCTGTGTTCCCAGGTATCATTCTGGCTCAGCATCTGGTTCTCACCTTCTCTGTTCCTTTTTGCGCTGGGTCTGTATACGCTGCAAACTCTCCAGGAAGTTTATCATGAGAGCAGATGTCCCCTGGCAAAAAAAAAAAAAAAGAAAAAAAAGAAAAGAAAGAAAGAAAAAAGCATATGTAAATGGGGCTTTCCTCTTCATTTGGTTCATTTACAGGTGGCCTTACAAACCCGTTTGTGCAGTCACAGGTGCAGCTGTGCTTGTCATACTTGTACATGGACAAGTTTGAGCACGAAGAAGCAGAAATAGCGGGGAAATGTCTCAGTCCTTCCAGGGCTGCCCAGGGCTTACAGCTCCCTCCTTCCCTGTCTGTGTCGTGGCTGCTGAAATGGGTGCCCTACACGGAGCAGCATCAGCTGCAGGATGGGAGGACGGGGTGTCGATCAGCACAGGAGATGCAGGTGCACATCAGTTGTTCAATGCCCTCGGCACGGGGTCGGTAACACGGGGATGATCTCAGCCCACAGCAACTTCCATTACCTTGAAAACCCTGAGCTGCCCATCTGAGGTGTAATTCCTTGTTTGCGGAGATAATGTCAATGATTGGAATAATCACCAGCCTGATCAAGCTGGAAAAGTAAACACCTTATTTTCATGACTTGAGCCGTATTTGCTGAGCAGTAGCACCTGTGACACTGGGGGATGAGCTCACACCCAGGAAATATTTCTGTTCCCACTTCTATTGTCCTTTGCAACGGAAGCTCTTACCTTTGTTTTTACTCTAAATCCCTTGTAGCAGAGAGATCATCCGCAGTTCTGACTCAGACCATTAAGAGCATATTGAGAAATAACTTAGGTTTCCCAGAAGGCTAATTTACGTCAGCAAGCAAAAAGATAATCACAGCCATAAATCTTTGTCCGTGTCCGTATCTCCTGATTGCTTTAAAAATATCAGGACAATACTTTCTATACCTTAACCCAATGCAGTAGTTTGACTTGTTTTTTCCTGGCGTCTGCAGTGCATGGTGGTTATGCTGTTTTATAGCAGCCTCATTTCCAGCATGCTGGAATTAAACATGCTCTGTAAATTATGCATGACTTTTTAACATTCATGAATCCCATAATTTTACTTTATTGATCAGTTCTTTCCCATAACTGGCAACAACCCATGAGGAAATGAATGTTCTACATCAGGCAAATGGGAATTTTATTGATGTAGTATTGGGAACGGAATAGACATGCTTAGCAAGCTAAAATGTTACCAGCATTTGTTTGAGAGTGGTATTGGTGTCCTCCTGACTACGTTTTACCTGGGGTTTTCATGGGAGTTAAAAAACCTGCTCTATTTAATATTTATAGGGAAGCTAGGATATCCTCCTAGCCCTCTATTGCCATTAATATTAATGAAGGAAACCATATACCTTCCTTTCCTTCTATTAATATTAATGAAAATGAACATGTGGCAATGTAGGGATTCTAAAGATTTTCATGATACATTTTTTCATAGCACAGTCAACCTTTCCTTTTCCCACGGGCCCCTCTTCCCCCACACACATACCAAATAGGCACCTATGGCCAATTGCGACCCAAGGCTCTTCTGCTGACCCCCCACGCGGGGGGCACAGCGATTCCTTACACTTCAGCATAATAAAACCACCGTGAATACTCTGGTTAATAATCTGGTGTCCATACTGGCCTTTTAGACTGTCCCACAGGCTCCCAAGGAAACATCCCCATCACAAACCAGCTCCCCGTGTGACTCCATCTGTGTGTCTGTGGAGATACAGACTCACAGTTCGAGGGCAGTTAAAGGAATTTTAATTTTCTACATGTGCCTCCTAAATCACGTACATGGACGATCTGCATTCACTGCATTCTGTTCTGGGAAAATGCCTGGTTCTGTTGTGCACTCTGGTAAAAGCGATTAGTGCAAGCGGGTCCATTCTGCATCATTTATTGGGTGTGTGTAATGAGATCAGTTTGCTCATCTGATTTCCTGCTCATCAAGGAACTTTATGCTTGTTGAATAGTACTGAATTTGTGTCCACGAGGAAAATGGAGAGATTTAGATTTATTCTAATAAAATCTTGTACCATGGTGAAATTAACCTACAGAGAAAAATGAGTGCTTTGTGAAAACACAATATTAATTTGAAGTGTGCATGTAGCAAAAACGCTCCTTGTTAAAGCATAACTTGCCTTTTACTCATCATTTTTCTCCAGACTGCACAGCAGAAGAAACAGAATGAGCTCAGGGCTTTTTTTTTTTTTTTTNAAAGGTCTTGAGGGCTCTCGCACCTCCTAAGATGTATAAATTCCAGTAGTCTGTGTTAAAATGATGAAAAAGTTACTAGGATTTAAAAAAAAAAAGTGCCATTCCGCTTAAATAATCCTAAAATGAAAGTATGGGTTGCATCTAGCAGCCACAAGCGCAGAGAGAGCTGGTGCTACATATCAGAAAGATGAAGCATTTCTCTGAAGATCCTGGGAACCCACAATAGAGCAGATTATAATGCTAGTAATACAGATGGCAAAGAGCAGTGTGGTCTCTAGCAGGTGTACAAAACCTCTGCACTCTATGATATCTTTGCAGATAAGGTCTATAATGCAGAAACAGAGGAGGGTTACAAAGAAAACAAAGCATAAATCCCTTTTCGAATGTTGAAGCTTGCAGGTGGCTATTAGTAGTCTTGTTGGCAACTTGTCACCCGCTCTGGATGTGAGATCTGGCTGTGGAACCAATATTCACAGGGGCTTTTTGGGAGTCAGATCAATCGTAACTTTGGGTTACGAGAAAACTATTCTTTATCACACATCAGATGAGAAAACAAGTGTCTTGACCTTTGGATCTTTGGGTAGCCAGGGAATGCAATGACCGTCTAAATGAATTACCGACTGTCCTCTTGGATATGACAAATTAAATCAGTTTGTTCTTTACCCCTTTTCCAATAGGACTGCCTCACATCACACAGCCACCGCATCCGTGTGCCCTCACCATGTTGTACGCTTTTTCCAGTATGTCTGATCTCTGTAACAACTTTGTGACTATGCAGAGCTCTTCATAAATATTTAATTCAAATTATTCTGCAGACAAAAGCACCAGGGAAGAGTCAGAAAGTGACTCACTGTTTCTTCATCAGGGATGAGTGGCGAGGCGGCTCTGGCACGGCCACAGGAGAGGGTTGTTGGTGCCGATTAAATCATCTGCGGGTAGATCCGTTTGAGCTCGGGGCTGATCGCGGTTCAAGCTCTGAGTGTCAGGCACCGTCCTGCTGCAGCTCGGCTGCAAAACACACAGCTCCTCTTGTTCTTTGCACTCGAGGCTTTGCGATTTTTGAAACTTATTTTCCTCGCAGCAGCAACCAAACCCCTCAGTTCTGGCACGGAAACAGAACAAGAAGACGTGTGACTTCTCTCCAGTGTGCCGTTTTAATTAGATAAATGCACGCAGGTCGGAGCGCCGCGGGTTCAGCTGTCTGTACGGTCTGACGCAACGAGGCTCTTAGCAGCTGATGCTCAAGCACCAGACTGCCTGACTTCTGGGGACTTGGTTTCCCTTCAATCAGACAGTGTGCTCACATCCATTTGGGAAACAGAAATACTTTTAATTTTAAAAAAATCTTGTGGAAAAAAGGTATTTCTTGTACCATCAGATGGAGTATTAGTGAGAAAACAAGCACAACTTGTATACTCTAAGCTAGTACAAATCACTTTAGCAGTAAAATAATGGTAAAAAACAGTATAAGTAATTTATTTCAACTTTCGAGAGCTTTAGCCATTATATCATGGACGTAAACAAGGAAGAAAAAGCGATCATACATTAAAACAATTGACTGCTGATTAAAGACTGTGCAAAGTATAGCCATTCCTGTGCTCTTCTGGAACAATTTAATTGACTGCTGTTTATGCTCACATTTTTCTGGAATTTGTTTGCATTGATTTGGCAGCCTACAGTAAATTTGTCGTATTTGGTTAATTGCAGGAAGGTTTTAAAATTATAGCAAGCATTAGCTTTATCTTTTGAGCTTCACCAGCTAAATGAGAGTGGGTACACTAACAGCTATGGAGGTCCTGCAGGAAAAATTGGTGAAAAGATGTTTTCCTGAAGTGACACTTACCAGCTATAGCTCCTTCAAGGTCTGGTTGTCCACAACCTGCCTCCCAGCCTGGAGGAAACCACCCCACCCAGAGACCAGCTTGTGCTCATGGGTGTAGGTAGCCTGGCTTTGCCTGTGTTTTCTTTGGACATCCATGTCCTTTGGACATCACGTTTGTGTCCCACAGGGGAAAAAAAGGAATCTGGGCTGCAGCTGGCATCCACCTACATTGATGGTGTGTCATCTCCTCCACCCATTCAGCTGCAGCAATTCCTTTGCACATGCAATTCCCCTGGGGTCAACACATCTGATGTAGCCTTGGTTGCCTGGATTGCTCCAGTTTCTGTAACAAGTGGAGTTTCACCAGGACGTGGGGCTTTATGTCCCTTTGGATGACTTTGCTGTGCTCTCATTAAAAGGTCAAAAACGCCTGCACAAGGGCTCCCATCCCATCCCATCCCATCCCATCCCATCCCATCCCACAGCTGAGAAGGTTACAGCTCACACTTGGGCCAGCTACAGAGATAGCTAAACTGTCTGTGAAACCACTTGGGAAATGCTCCACTTACTATTAATCTTAAAGTAAGCAGGCACACATTTTTTTGGGTCTTAAACTCTGGGTCTGTGAACAGCAGCAGGTGTTGGAAATGCTGCAGCACTTGAGCTGCCTCTGCCGGGGCAGCAAGACATCCCCCATCAATGCTCTGTCTTGTGAATTGTTCTTTAAATGTTCTTCAAAATGGCTTTAAGGTGGTTTTAGCCATCTATTTCCACAGTTTGTGAAAGCTTCCACTCTGTAACGCAATAAAGATTTTGTTGAAAAAATGGTGATACAAAGGACAGCTGAAAAACGACTGATCATCATTATGTCAGTGTAATTGACTTACCATTACATTATGCTTAACTTCTTTTGTGTATAAAGATTTTCTTGACTTTGCATACTCTTGCATCAAATTCTACCTTCACGCGCAAGTTTTGGCAACAGCCCAGGAAATAAATGAAACTACGGTCAGGTGTATCTTGCTAGAGTAACTGTATATTCCTATTTTCAGACAAGCTACATTTTGAGTTGCAGCGCTACCCTGGAAGTTATGGCTGTTGGTGGGTGACATTTATTGTTATGAATTGCTGTCCCAGGTCTTTCAAGCCTGCAGGATGCTATAAATCCTCCAGGAGAGCACTGAAGGGTAAATTAAAAAACAGCTCCCATTTTAATTTTAAATTAAAAATATCTTTATTGCAGGGTGCATTGGGGAGCCCCGAATGCACCCTGTCAGGCCTGATAACCTTGCTGGGCACTCCTGGTAACGCTGCATCTGGGCAGCTCCACGGCACCCATCACCTGCAAATCCTCCAGCGGTTTGGGGAGGAAGCCTCTGATTTTGGGTGCACGGTGTTCCTGTTGAGGTGTGCTCACTTGTATACCATTTTGTTTTTTTTTTATAGTCCTGCTGAACCAGTGAGGTATCAGTCAACCAGGGAAAATGGGAGTATCTTCAGAAATAGATCTGCATATTCCATCTAAAACATACCTAAAAATGTGACGTTTATGTGTGTAACTAATATTTTATGGCCCTGTCATTAACATTTGTGGCTGGTGTGTCTTCAGGCTACCGTAACAGCTCAGATGGTGCATAAAGAGAAGCGCAAACCCTTCAGTGTGGATAAATCCTTCACATGCATATTAATCCCTCATTTGTTTTGTGTCTGCTAAAATCCTTATTTAGTTTGATGCTGTAATTTCACCAAGACTTGTCATGTACTGCGGTGTAACCTTGCTACATACTGCTGCGTAAACTTGATGCTACGGTCACAAAAATCAACAGCATGTTCTCCATTTTGCATGTGTTGAAAAGACAAACATTTCCTTTTCTCCTAACACTTCAGGAGGCAGGTGAGCCTGAGCGTCTAAAAAAGCACAATTGCCTGGGCTGTCTTACCAGCCAAGAGTTTTGGGCAGATCAGTGTGTGACCCTCAGAGAGGCTGTGCCACCACAGCGGGTGATTGCTGGCACCAGGGCCAGGCAGGCAGAAAGTTTGCATCCTGTTCATAAAACTCCTGTCTGGCTCAGGAAAGCTCAAACCCCAGGAGGAGGTGGGTTTGGAGCGGTGGTTTTGCTCCGACGTGGCCTGGAGCCTGCAAGGGAAAACGTTCCCAAAGAAGCCCGGTGACACCGCCGTGCCCACCTGGGTGCCTGTGGCCTCGCTGCTGTCCAAGGGAAGGAATCTGCTCTGATGGTCCCTTTGTAAAGAGCGCTGTCGGTCTCTGTCTCATGCACATTCAGGTTTCCAGAGCTCTGCAAGACACAAAGCGAGAAAATAAGATATAAAGTCAAGATGCTGCTGTTTTATTCCCCAAGTCATGCCGAAGGGGGGAAAAAAGGCGTTATAAATAGCTGCAGGCAGAGGAGAAGGCTGTTGTGCGCAACGTCAGTTTTATGATGCCGAGGTGAAGCTGGTATGAGTCACTCCTATAACTTACATGGGCATGACACAGGCTTTTGACATTCAATATTTTCTTTTTCACTTATCAAAAGTTATAATTACCCCTTGAAAGCTTGGATCCGCTCTCTTTTCCTACCATTCAGTCCCTTTATATTTGGCACTTAGCCATCTCTCCAGCACACATAGTCCATCTGGGCACTTTTCTGGCCCTTGTTGCTCTCGTGGCTGAGCGCTCGCAGGATTTATAGATTTTGTTCAGTCCGTATCTCATATAGTCCTGGGCAATTAGGGAGCCGAGGAGGCGAAGCCTCAGGTCGTGGTCACACAGGCACCACACGGCACAACCAGCAGCAGGACCCGAGTAGATGTAAATTGTATTCCAGCTGCGGGATCAAGTCTGTGCCTATGCTCAACTTCCTTTTTAACCCAGACTACTCAGAAAGAACTGTGACATTTAAGAGACAGCAAAAACAGGGCGTAGGAGAAAAGCTTGGCTTATTTTACCCATGAAATGGACCCCATCCTACCCCTGTGGCTTGCTAACTTTTCTAAGCAGAGTGTTGCGTCTTAAAAATNTAGGACATTTTTGCTTTCCTTCTATGGGTGTCGGTGTATACCTGTGCATGCACGTGTGCACACACACACATGTATTTTTACAGTTGCACAGAGCATGATTCCTTGCAGATGTTCCGTAGACATTCGGCAGGTGAGTTGTGTTGTTTCTCAAAGGCTGGTAGGATAAGCGGGGAAACAAACATGGGGTTCCTCTTCCAGCAAAGCCGCGGTGCCGCATGGACATGGAGGTGTCACAGAAGGGCAGCACTTGATTACCAACAAATAGCCCATGCTGGGACTGCATATTGCTTTAAAACAATTGCTCATCCCTTGTTTTTAAATTATTTTAGAAAGGAGCGTTCTCCCAGAGAGAAACACATCCCGCGCATCGAGTGATGAAGCTTCAGTCTCTTCTGCTTGTGAGCTCAACATCTCCTTGTGCTCAGGATGGGAAGACATCCGCTGGGGTGGGACATCCTTGTCCCACACCACCATTCAGCAGCAGCAGGGGGTCTCGGGAGACCCCTGGGTTTCATTTTTCTGTGAGACGGGGTGAGCAGGAGGAATGAGGAGCACAGTCAGGCTTTAGAAAGAGGCTGGTGAGTGCTGCACT
The DNA here is from genome assembly GCA_013399365.1 of Pampusana beccarii. Lineage (NCBI taxonomy): Eukaryota > Metazoa > Chordata > Aves > Columbiformes > Columbidae > Pampusana > Pampusana beccarii. The sequence continues at coordinate 144,260 of VWYH01005765.1, forward strand.
GTGTGTTACAGCTGCTCTGCAAAGGCACCGAGCACCTCATACAGCATCAGCTGATGCTTCTGCAGCCCAGGTGAGGGTGACATTAATATATCATGATAAAGAAACAGGTTTCAGGTATGTCCCGGTGGGAAGAATTTGCAAGATGGACAGCTTGGGGGATGGGCTCTGGCAAATCAGTTCAGTTTTATCTGCCTCTTTATTCATGGATGATCAATTAAAAACATAGTTCTTTTGTAAAATGGCTTGTAATGTCCATTACTGGTAACACCTGTTACTATTAAATGCTCTGTGAGAAGCATGCTGTATTGTTATCTATGGTCCTTTGTTCTTATCTCTGGTCTTTTTGCCTAGGACATTCGCCGTACTTCTGCATTGCAAATAGTGCTGCCTGTTTTAAAGGACATTTGAAAGCTTCTTTTTCTCATTCTCTATAAAATTGTCCTTTTAAAATGCTTCCTTCCATACAATGGTGTATTAGAGTGCTGTGTGCATCAAGGATACTATTGACATACTCCGCGGGATATTTTTAGCATAGTGGAAAAAATAAAATCTTGAGAAAGGTCAGTTCTTTCACTGTGCTAATTAAATTGCCGTGGAAGGAGATTATATCACGATGGTGACCAGCAAACCTGCCAGAACGTCACACGGCAGCAGGTCACCTTTGTGAGCGGGCTGGTGTGAGTGCGGCTGGCAGGGATGGGCAGACACGTGGCCAGATTGTCCCCAAGCCCTTCAGCAGAAGATTTAGTCCTTCGGTGTTTTCATTCTACAAAGCAGGGCAAGCAGTCGGATCTCTTAAAAAGAGATCATTTTCATCCTCTTTTCATTACATTTCCTGTTAATCAGGTGCTGCTTTGTGCAGGGGCTCTGCAGGAGCAGAAGGTGCCGATGACCGTGCAGGGCGATGCCACCAGTGGGTCTGTGCGTACGGAGAGCTGCTTCAGCACAGCCTGGGAAAAACACAGAGCATGCTCTGAATAAACGATGAGATGGTGATTTCCCCCCCATGGCGATGGTGTCACACAGCCTGTGTGCACTTCATGACAGCTGACCAAATCCACGCGTGCTTGCACACCACAGCTTTCACTTGGTGGAAGTACACCCAGATTTGGAGCTGCTCACGGCTTGTTATCTTGCCTCTGCTGCCCATCTCGCTGCCTACAGCACCTTACTTTGCCAGAATGGCTGGGAACAGGCTCCAGTTTGGGGTTTTCATTCTCCCTCACGTGGTGGCCATGGTGGGTGACCGGCTGCCCCCAGGGAGCAGCTCTGCAGCTGTCACCAGTGGGTTCTGCCACCCAGTCTGATCATCCCAGAACAGTGGCTGTGCCAGGCTTTGCGTTCATCTTCGCAATCCTTTGTGCTCCTGTCACACCACAGAATTCCAGCATCCCAGGCTGTTTGGGCTGCAGGACCTCTGTGGATCCCCCAGCCCCAGCCCTGCTAACGCAGGGTCACCAGAGCAGATCACACAGGTCGGTCCAGGCGGGTTTGAATGTCTCCAGAGAAGGAGACTCCACACCCGCTCTGGGCAGCCTGGGCCAGGCTCTGGCACCTCCCAGCAAAGAAGTTTCTCCTCGTGTTCAGATGGACCCTCCTGTGTTTCAGTCTGTGCCCGTTGCCCCTCACCCTGGCGCTGGGCACCACTGAACAGAGTCTGGTCCATCCTCTGACACCCACCCTGAGATATTGATCCCATTGATCAGATCCCTCTCAGCTTCTCTTCTCCAGCTGAACAGCCCCAGCTCTCTCAGTCTCTCCTCATCACAAAGATGCTCCAGACCCCTCAGCATCTTTGTGTCCCTGTGCTGGACTCTCTCCAGTCATTCCTTGTCCTTCTTGAACTGGGGAGCCCAGAACTGGACCCAGTTCTGCAGATGGGGCCTCACCAGGGCAGAGCAGAGGGGGCGGAACAACCTCCCTGATCTGCTGCCCACACTCTTCCTCACACACCCCGGGTCCCATTGGCCTCTTGGCCACAGGGCACATTGGTGACTCACGGTCACCCTGTTGTCAACCAGCACAGGACACCCCAGTGTGTTATCATCCAGAGGGAAGGTCCAGGCAAAGATAAAGGGTCAGGACCAAGGGTGTGTAAAGCACCATGATTTTGCTGTAAAAACTGGCACAACAGATGGGAGTGTTGGGTTGTGAGTCCTTTGTGTGGTGGCAGAGCAGAGTGGGAGGAACTTCCCTGACCTGCTGCCCACACTCTTCCTCACACACTCCAGGTCCCATTGGCCTCTTGGCCACAGGGCACACTGGTGACTCATGGTCACCCTGTTGTCCATCAGAACTCCCAGGTCCTTCTCCACAGAGCTGCTTTCCAGCAGCTCAACCCCAACCTGTACATGTGCTATCTCTTCAAAACTGCCTGTAACCCTGTCCAGCCACTTTCCCATCCTGTGCCCACCAGTGACCACTCCAACATTTGTCCCCTAGTCCTGCTGTGGCCACCTGTGCCAGCTCGGCTCTCCTCCTGGTTTCTGCATGGAGACCAAGCAGAGACTCATTTTTCCAGACACATTCACCGATCTCCTGCCGAGCCCCGTGGTTGTTGTTAGGGCACAGACTGCCTGAGTTTATTGAATTATTTGCTACACTGCTTCTTACAGAACTTGGTTAGAAACTGCTTATATAGAATTAACTCAGCATAAGTGAGTTTGCTCAGCATAACTTCTGCAAGCTGTGAACCTCTGAACTTTCTGCTTCGTTAAGTAAAAAAGGTCTCAGAGTCTTCAAGAGAGGAGACAAGGGGAGCAATGTCCCTGGAGATAAGAACACAACAGTGTCTGACAGAAGAATGTTTTGGCTGTTACCAATAACTTATCTTCTCCAGCTGCAGGTGCAAAATAGCCACTGAAGGCCAGAATGTTAATTGACAGCCCACCTGACGAGAATGAAGAGATGAGTGAAGAATGGGAGACCCCAGACTCAGATTTTGCACTTGGCCCAGAGTGATGCACAGGGGGTGCAGGCTGGGATTGGGGGGTTGAATTGTCCAAGGTTTTTCTGCTGGGGTCCCTGTTCAGGAGGCACCAGCTCAAGCTGCTATGTGCTGCACCTTGCAAATAAATTGTTTATTTTAGAAG
>VWYH01005777.1:4321-29472 GCA_013399365.1 Pampusana beccarii
AAGTTATAAGGCAAGTATGTCAATTTAATGTAATTCAATAAAATTTAATTGCGTTGTGTGTGTCTGTTATTTTGAAAACCATAACTTCTCAGTGAGGGTAACTTCTCAGTGAGGGTCAGAACACTGGAACAGGCTGCCCAGGGAGGTTGTGGAGTCTCCTTCGCTGGAGACATTCAAAACCCGCCTGGATGCCTTCTTGTGTAACCTCATCTAGGTGTTCCTGCTCCGGCGGGGGGATTGGACTAGATAGTCTGTCGAGGTCGCTTCCAATCCCTAACATTCTGTGATTCTGTGATCTTGTGACTGTTTAAGAAACTGAGCTAGCTGTTGGTGATGTTTTAATTGAAATAGGAGGTTCTATACAACACTGGTTCCTCTGGATGAAAAAATAACTTCTTGTTTATTAACTGAGGTTATCTACTTTTTTTCCAGAAAAGCATTAAAGGGAACTGAAAAGGCCTAACAGAAACATTCTAAGAGTGAAGGGTGCCTGGGGAAAAAAAGGGCATGAAAACAAAAAGGTTGGAAATTATTCTAAAAAAATGGCCTTCAGTTTGATATTGTCACCCTCAAATTCCTCTCTCAGATGCAACGTAACTTTAGAAGCTCTCAAAATTCCTGAAAGAGATACATTTTCCCAAGCAGCTGAATTTCCATTGCTGATCCATGCAGATTAAATAACTGAAGGCATTCAGGTATAAGAAACAGAAGCAGAGTTGTCTGTAATTTATATCTACTTATGGAAATACAAACCCTGAAATCACATGAAGATTATTTGCCTGGCAATAGGAAAGTGAGCAACCATTTCAGTTCAACTTCTGATGCAGACGTGTCACTCAAAATGACTTCATATTTGACATCACCTGACAGCTTTTATTGGCAATTTGACACCCTTAAAAATGATCACTTCAACTCATGGTTTAGGCTTATCAGAGGGGAAATCTCTTCATAGCTCTGACTGAGATCATCTGAGCTCTTACTGTTGCAGGGACATCAGAGGAATTGCGCTTCAAGGTTATAAACACAGACCTTCAAGGTTATAGATATAGACACATATATTCAAAGATCTATAAAGAGAATTAGAGTGCATATAAGATATCAATTAAAATGTCATTACATCAAATAATATAAACAGTATACACCTTGAAGTGATCTCAGTTGTATTTTGCTAGTTAATAAAATCGTTCATACATCATTATTTTGATTTGCCTCTACTTTGTGATGTTAGATAAATTGACTTCTTTATTCAGGTGCACAGTACCATGACATATTAAACCTGGGTTTGACATTTATAGAAAGAATAATGAAAATTCATGGATGGGAAATATCGTATCTTTCGTGCTTATTTAGAGTGAAGCACCATGTGCAATTGTTGTTCTACTACATTCACCTTTCACTTCATGTGTTACAAATATTACAGGAGACAGATATTTTCACACATTAATTAGCAATTAAAAACCTTATAAATAAAGTCAATTCATAAAGACATGCCTTATTAAAATTCAAACTATTATTACAGATGACTTTTAAATAAGAAATGCACAGAAATGCTGAAGACTGTCTACTAACCGTGCAAGAACATCTTCAAAAACAATTTGTTGAATATTAATGAACTGAAAATGTCATTTCTGGTCCAATTACTGCAAGTAATTAGGGTTTTTTTAATTATGGAGGAAATGGAATTTTAATAAGGTCAATTTTACAATTACAGTTTTGAAAAAAAATACTAATTGTATTGTCATCATCTTATATAAAAGAATGAAATCAACTCAATAACATCTGTTGAATGTAATGTAAATAAGGAAGAAATTACTGTGTTGAGTCAGTAGGAAGTGACATTTTTAAGGCGAGATTTTTTTAAAGATGGAAAATAAAATATTTTAGTTATGTAAGTATTAGTTATAGTAACAAAAAACCTGATGCCATTACATTCAAAAATATTTTAATATGAATGATTAAAATCAATAAGATTAAACTTTTTCTTTTGAAATATTTACTATATAACAGTTAAGATTACTAAAATCAAAATAATTGCTAACTTGAAGACAGATACCACTTTTTACTAATGTGTGTTATACCTGCACTTTTTTTAAGAAAAGGTCAGTCCTTTGCTATAAGACCATAATTTAGTCAAGTTTCGTATTTTGAGATTTTAAAACTCACAATATCTTTGTACACGTTAGTGCTTTGTGTTTATACTTGAGAAAATATGTCCTTATTGAGTTCTTTGATATAACTTTAAAATTTGGTTGGAATTCAAGTAATTTTCACCTTCACACAGAGAGTGAATTTTCTTGGAAATATATAAACTTTAATCTTGCATTAAGCTAGCCCAGATGCAGCTGGTATTGCCATTACAAGATAAATTTTCCTAAGCATGTAAACTACCAATTGCAGACCAACTGTTATACATGTAAACAGAAATATAGGTCCACATATTTTTATCTTATGCAACTGATCATTCTGTGAAAGGGATTAACACCCAGGCAAAATATCAATAAAACAGACCCTAGGATTTGCGAATTTTCCTTGAAAATTTTGTTATAGAAAATAATCAGGGGAAGAAATCTATTTAATTTAAGCTGTAGTATTGTTAAAAAAGGAAAAAAATAATTCAAAAATGTATAGAATTTGATTGAAAAGAATCTCTGAATCTCTCTATTATTAAAAGCAGAAAATTGTAACCACATATAGAAAAATCTCCTTCCATTGTATCATCTAGACTGTATTTTAATTAATTCCTTATGGAAATATCAAATAAGAAAGTGTCATAAATCCTGCTATGTGGCAAAATATATTGCATCTACTCGCTACACTTCTTTTAGACAAAAAAATAAGTGGATTTTTGTTGTTTTGTTTTTTAATAATTCTAAAGAACGAGATGACTACTAGGTCACAGAGTAATACATCAGCATTTCTCTTTAATAAATAAAGGCAATGGATTAAGAAACAAGTCTAAGGATCAGTAGCATATAATCCCAGGATTATGTTCAAAATTTGTCTTGCAAAGATAGCATTTTAATTAGAGAATAGAGATATGTAAACAATAAATTAACCAAAATAATTTTCTAGTCTCTGTGTGTGTGCACGCATCTGATATCCACACTCAGTTTATCCAATCTGATGAGTTCCTTATTAAAATGAGGACAAGGTGTTTTCTCAGTTACAGCTTTGATGTCCTCTAACCATCGAAAAGAACAAAGTAGCAGCAACAGCATCCTACCACAACTTGAAACTTCTTGTTCTCCACAAGTTCAGCTGGGTATAAGAGACATTTCTGTAGCACAGATTTCTAGTTTTGTCACTGGAGTTCATCTACATTTGTAAGTTTAAAAATATATCACATTTTTCATTTATCAAATATTTTAAGAAACTGCAGATAAACTGTCTGACAGCTAATACTACTTACCTGTTGAAGTTCAACTTTCTAAACAAGCATCTACATGCCTTTATAGTGAACGATCAGTTATGTTTGACAATAAAATAGCAAAGAGCAGAGTTTTTTAAAAAAACGTAGATTACTTTTTTCCATTAGAATAAAATGGAACCAGAAACACAGCCAGATTTCTCCCTAGTGACTCCTGATTTGTCACGGAGACAACAGCCTACTAAAGACATGGCCTGTCTGTGATTATTAATTTGAGCATGTTCCAATTGGTGCTTGATGCCATATTCAATTAAGAGAAGATAATAATTTTTAGGTGTCCAGAAATGAAAAAAATAATAAAAAGTCTTTATGAAAAAGTAGAGATTACAGGCAGGTTTTTGTGTCCTTTTAGTCTCAGGGAGAAAGATAGTACTATTGCTTATAGCAGGTTCTGGGACCCCAAGTTTTCTATGCATTTGTGCTGCTTGGATGCTTTTGTAGCTTATCATAGCAATCATTCAAAGGCCAAGTGACTATTGTTTAATTTATTTTAATTTTCGCTTGGGTTTGTATAACTGATGTAATATTGGGATATACATACATACATATGTATGTGTGTATTTATTTGCCTAGGGTCACAGACAGTTCATTCTACACCAAAAAAATACTTATTGCTATTTTTATTTAGGTATGCATATACATGTATGTATGCATAGTTATGTATACAGATACCTTCATTCTGTGTAGAATGAATTGTCCATGACCTTAGAATAAAATGTAGCATAGAGCTGTAAAGGTGTAGGATGTTCTCAAAGGCCTTGAAAACACTGGCACTGGTTAATATAGAGGACAGCTGTAAACAAGCCATAATTTAATGGTCAGTTATTGGCCACAAAAGGAGCAGAGTCTTGGGAGATAGGTAAAACCAGTTTGGAGAGAGGAACACAGAGCATGAAGAACGAGAGTCCAATATAAGTGCAACACAACATAGTAAATTCAAATTCCAAGCAGTAAAGAAAGTGCAAGGATTTAAGTATGTCAATGAACATTGAAAAGAAGATCCAAAGGGCAAGGAATGAAATCATCAGCATCTGCATCATACCTCCAGCAGAGGACTTGCGATGCTGATGGCTCCCATGAATACCTCCCTATGCACACAGACTGAAGATGCCACCTCCACACCCCACCTTTAGGAGTCAGAAGGCCAGAAGAAAGATGGGCACAAAATGAAAGGGGTAGATAGTAGACAGGTTTTGCATTCAGCATTTTAACCACATATTATTTCAACTGTTAATGTCATTGTAACTCTACTAATAACAATAATTTCATGTCAAGATTCCAGTCAGGAGTGTGATGAGCATTAATCACATGCTAGGTTGCATTCACAAGAGGGTAGACAGCAGGTTGAGAAAGTGATTGGTTCAGCAGTCTGGGATCCTCTGTCCAGCTTGGGGAATTTTCTGTGCAGTAGAAGAGAGGTGTTGAAAAAACAGAGAGAGACAATTTGGTATGTGTAGCATATGAGATGATGCTGAGGTAATTGAGTTTGTTTAGCCTGGAAAAAAGGCTGCTAACAGTGATTTTCCACTGCCTGAATGGAACTATAGAGAAGGTGGAGCCAGACTTTTCACAGAGACAGGCACGCAGCTGGTCAAGAAACCATGATTACAAGTTGCAGCAAGGGAAATTCATACTGGATATTACTATATTATTCTTCACGGTTACAGTGGTTAAGCACTGGAAGACATTGCCCAGAGTCTGTGTATCCTCTATCCTTGGAGATATTTCACGGCTCTGAGTAACCTGATCTAAATGTGAAGTTAACACTGTTTCAAGCACAGGTTCGGACTAGGCAAACTTCAGATATACCTTCCCACCTAAACTCAAAGAAAAAGACACAAGTTCAACTAAAATGTATCTATCGTAGTAGTTCTATATAGCCTTATTTTGGATAATACAAACTGATAACTGAACTATTAGAATCCAATCCTTTCTTGCCCCAGAACTATCCATTGAATATCAGTTAAAAAGTATTAAGCATTTTAATTTGCCTATAAGACACAGAGGTATGCTGAGTCATAATCAGACTGTTCTTTATTGTTCATATCTTACGTTTGAATTTCAGAGAACATGATTAATTTCCTCTATCCAAAGCTTCCAGACACTTAAATTATTTTCCATAATATGAAATTTCACTGTAGACAAATAACTTGAGCTTTTCCAGTCTAATTGATTTTCTAAAGGTCTGATGAGATACTCCCCTCTTGTAAAAGAATACTGTGATCGGAGAAAGTTAGGTGCACAAGGTACAGAAGACCACATGATCTTGCATAATAGTGGTGGAAAAACTTTTGTGAAGCCGGTGTTTAAACTGCAACAGTCTAAAAATGTTTGTGATTGTTTTTATTTTAATATAAAAAATGACATTACTTTTATACAGACATGTTGATTTTACTGTGAAAGAGTGTACAGGTCTCCAAGATACTAATTTGTGATCTGTGAAGTTGCATTAAGCATCATAAACCTGAATATGCATATATGCTAGTTCAAGCAGCCACATGCAAGGCAAGGTGACTAGTGTTACTTTAGTGTAACTCATGATGGCTGACATGAGACTAGTGCTGTGATGCTTTGGTAAAAGAACTATTGTGTCTATACTTTGTGTTAGACCAGGGTGCTACACATGAAAAATTAAAAGACTGTTCTGGAAAGAATCCTGGTTCAATCAGACATGGAAATTTTGTAGTGTTTGCAAATGTCAAACTGTCTTTCTAATAATGAACCTTATTTCTTACTGGCAAAAATGTGTTGATTATAATGGTTCCAATTTTGATTAATAGAGAAGTGTTTTAGTGTAGTTATAACGATTTAAAATTCACAGTCAAAAGCTGCAATTCCTTTTGCACCAGTCTAATAATTTAGAAATGCTAAAGGCACTGAAGTTTATGGCTGAACCTTCCTAGAGGACTTCTGTGACGTGGGATTACTTTATCTTTGGGAATATGTCATTTTTCCTTAAGCTATACAGTATAAACTAATTAATAGTAATTACTACTGTTAAATTCTGGTGATAACTCTCCATTATCTCATAGGGTCAAGATAAGTAAAGAGCAGATAGTAATTGTGTTAATGACATTGTTTCAGGCTGCACTTGTAATTAAACTTAAAAGAGTGTCTGAAAATGTTTACAATGATTGAAATAATATTTGATCTAGAGTTTCAGTTTATGAAGATTTTCAAATGAAATCTTATTTCCTTGAGATTTAATTAGAATGTGTATGCATATTCATATCTGTCGGTCTAAATATATTCATACAAAAAAAATCCACTGAGATACACAGTATTCTTTTCTTTATCAGGGAACATTTTACAGCATAAGCAGCAGCTGCTAGTAGTACAAATGCAAAATAGAAATAATATTGTATGGTTATAGGGTTATCTCCCTCATACATAAAAGCAATATATACAATAATAGCAAACATCACACTGAAATTAATTTTAAATTTGCACATCTAGATTTACATCTTTAAGCATGACACTGGGGGAAAAGAGAAAAGTTAGAGCTAATATATGACCTTGAGAAAGATTTTTTTTACTCACTCAACTAACACCATGTCTCTTGATAAAATCTTTAATGTGTTAAATTAATGTACACATTCTCACATCTTATATCCCAGAATAGACACAGGTTCCTGAGGCACAAAGTATCCTTACAGTGCCTGGGATTGGATAAGTACCCAGGAAGGACAAAAAAACCCCTTTATCATGAATGGGGAAAGAAAACTGATATTAGGTTTCAAAACAGCTAAAATCCAATTCATCTTTGTATTTAGATATCTGAGTAAAGGATATGCGTTACAACCATTGCTAATTCAGTATCTTTCACTCAGAATTCTCATTTAAGCCTAAGATCTTCATCTCCTTGTTAGAAGGGGTGATAAGAGTTCACATTCAATTTTTTTTTTTTTCTTTTTAAAAATCTGGATAAAGACAGACTACTCCCCTTTTATTTTACTTCCATGTCTTTTGGAATGTGACTAAGAAGAGGAACTGCTAATTCAAACCCAATTCTTTCAGGAGAAGATGGTAGAGAATCCCCAGAATTTTTTCTGGTGAAACTAGCAAAAGGCTCAATACAGTAAGCACAGAGGGGAAAGGGTAGGCTAGTTTAAGCACCCACCGCATTTCAAAGTCCACCGTCTCTGACATTGTTTTTGAATCTGGTGCACAAACTTCACAAATAAAAGGCTTTAACAAAACCAACCACCCAAATAAGGCTTCCTGCCTTATTTTCTTCTTTTCCTACAGAAACTGACAGAAATATTGAACTAGTAATATGAATTAGAAATGCTTTCTTCAGCTACTAGATGGAATTTCTCTTTAGCCTAAAAAAATTGGAAAGGAATGCTCATTCAGACACAAAAACAGCCAATATCTTCAGAGTTAAATATAACCTTATTAATGAATTTTAGTACGTTATGTTTTCTCGTTACTACAAATCTACACTTTTAAATAAACATATTTTCCCCAGGGCCTTATATTGTGAGAAAGCTGAATCTAAGTAACACAAAAAGGCATTCATGCCATCTCTTAAACAGTAAAAATCATTAAAAGAAGAATATTAGGACACCATTAACTGTTGAAGTAGCCTAGTTTATGCAAGGCTCCTAATTTGGGTCATAAAATTAAGCAAGATGAATCCTCTAAAATGCTATCTAAACAAATTTTCAAAGTGCTAAACATTTTCTTTTCTCTTAAAAGGTTTGTGTTGTGTTTTTTTCCACCCCTTATTAGTCTATTAGAAGGTATTTCAAAGGCAAATACATAACTTTTCAATTGCTTAATTGCTCTACTAATATAGAAGATGTAAATCTAGAACAAAAGAAAACTGAAAAAACTAAAAGGTTGAAAGCTTCTCCACTGAAAAGCAAAGGAAGACTGACAATCGTGAAACCTATAAAGAGCTAGAAGAATATAGAAAATTAAGGGAGAATACTTAAACAGTGTGAACGTAATTTGAGAACATTGCTTTTTCTATACCTGTGGTTTTTATCTCTTTTCATTAACTCTTATCTTTGGACCACAGAACATGAACCTTTTAATTTTTACATTTCACTATTTTATCTATTCTCTTTACATAATCTGGATATACATCCCAAATTTTCTAAAATAAGTAGTTGTTGAAGGAAAGTTCCCATGAGAATGCTAATGAACAATAAGTTTTAAGTACCAAACAAATCTTATAGACAGAACATGGTTTACTATCTACTCCATTCACTATCCTATACATTAATAGTCTAACCAGCATGGCTAGTGTTTTCAGTTGACATCTAAAGTTCATCGTATAGAGTCAGATAAACTCTGGTCTACTATTAAAGTTTAAAAAGTTGTGGTGTTCATTTGGGAAACGATAGACAGTTATTTTTAAAATAATGCTTTGTTTTGTTTTTCAGTGAATAATATGTTATATTATTCTAAATGTTGCCCATCATTTGTATTGAACTGACACGTAAAAGCCATATTAATGGAGCTGGATCCTGTCATAATGCAGAAACACAGACTAAAAAGGCCATGCCTGATCCTTGCCTGTGCCCTAAATAACTCAATGTATACTTCTTCCTGAGGATTTATTATCCTTAAAGCATAACTGATAATGAGTTCTTTGACTATAAGTTTTACAAAGCAGACAATATAATTCTTCTTTGTTTTTCCACATTGAACTACTTAATTGAAGACAACGCTTAAATGACGCAAATCAAAGGGATACTTCATCATAACAGTCACTACACTATTACTGATAAAGTTCCATTTTACCTAACAATATTTGTTGTTTGATAAATCTCACTGGCATAAGTTGGTCAAAATACCAACCAACTACAATTGCTAACTTCAGTACAGAACCAAAAGGTAATTGTTTTGAATGCTGATCGTTTCATGGATACAGTTAAGGTTAATGTAAAATCATAGATGGAAAATGAATTTCATAATGAAGTATGCCATAAAAGAACAAACAGTATAGAATGTAGTGTATAATAGATGGCAATATTAACTTAGTGAAGGGACTTCCAAAGACTTGCTAAGTGCCTAGGAGTAGCATCCTAGTTGTTCATTTTAACTAACTCCTTCAATGCATGACCTTGTGTTACTTCAGTGATTAATTCTGAATTAACATTGAGCTGTAAATACATTACATTGAATTAGACTCCAGTCAGAATGGTCTCAGTAATAGATGTCTAAGCTGCAGTAACTTCATATTAAGGTTTTACCATGTGAGCACAGTCAGTGAGAAGTTGATTTTAAAAACATTAAATTTAAATTCAATTTTTAACTGAATTACTCAAAAATTTCACTAACAGAAGAATTTTGTTCAAACAGCAGGTCAATGTAAAAAGATTTCCAGAGATATGACCATTTTTCTCCCAGTAAATTTTAAGCTGTCAACGTCTTCCAAGGAACATTCCAAAAATTGGAATTACTCCAGAATATTCACAGTATTTTGGAAAAAATAACAACTTTGACCTACTGAAAAATTGTCATTTAATTTTCTGTCTACTAGGACTCTCAGTCCCCTATGTGTTAAGCTGCTTTTCATCCAGACTGCATTTTTGGATAGGCTAATCAGAACAAAGTGTAGGATTTTCCAGGTGTCTCCACTGAACTTTGTGAGGCTTCTGTGAGCTATACCTTGCTATGTTGTTCTGTCAGCTATTCTTTGCTGTATTATTGACCTGTTGTATAATCCCATGTAAACCTTCTTACTTTTTCATAATTTTGTTTCCTTATTCTTTTTTTTTTTTTTTTTTTCCTTAGAATTCACCTCACGGTAGGGTGGTTGGTTGGTTGGTGGGTTTTTTGTGATTTTTTTCTTTTAGTTTGGGACTTTTTTTGCTTCTTGTTGTTGTCGTTGTTTGATTGGTTGTTTTTCTTGGCACGGTATTAAACAGAATAAAGTTGTTCCCAGTGATATTTGGTCCTATATTTCAAGTAGTACAATGTAGTAAACATTTGCAGCAAAGGGGCCTTTAAAGAGGTTCCCACTTGAGACTTCTTTACTCATAGTTAGCTCAGGAGCAGCTCAAGCTTTGGGAGAGACAAAATTGGAAGTCCTCTTTAGAGCAGGAAAATTTTACCACTAGAGGTGAACCTTTTGGAGGTACAAGGATTGATTTTCAGAGGTTCAACATCTGGAACTTCTTTTTCTGTTTGGGGGTCTTGTGGTTTTATTACTGAAGACCAGAGTGGGCATATGCCCTTGGTATCCACATATATTTCACATGTGTTCATGTGATTTTTCTGGCATGTCAGCAAGACATCTGGATGTACATTGAAGGGAAAGTAGGGAAGTGAGACTGAGGAGCACATTTATAACACATGTATTACAAGAAGAGTGACTTCGAACGTGCTATATTGACAGAGGTCTCTATATGTACTCGAAAGAATAATGTCTCTTCATTACTTCTCTTTCAGCATTCAAGGCACCACAATTGTCGTCAGTCTTGTAGTTTGGAATAAAATGGAGTCTGAAGCACATTTCAAGGGTGAGTACATTTTGGATTTGAATCACCTAAGTTAATGGACTGAAAGAAGCTTATATCTCAGTACTGAAGGCATGTTCATTTTTTGTGGCCATTTATTTTCATAACAATCTTTTGTAGCAGCTATGTCCCAAGCTTAGTTCTCTGTTCATATTCAAAAGATAATTTAGTTAATGAATCATAACACATTCACATGAAATTCATACTATATATGTTGCATGAACAAATCTGTTTTCTCTCTCTTCTGTTATGCATAAAAAGTGATAGATGATTAAACCACCCCAAATTCACCCCATTTTTTTTTTTCTAGAAAGCCATTTTGTGTGTTTAAAGAAGGCAATATACACTCCTATGGTGAGTTGCCATATTATCTATAGCTATATTGCTCTTTTTGTTCATTCTACCTAAATACAGAAGACAAACAGATCTATTTAAGAACTATGCAAGCAGACTAAAGAAAATGACGTGTTGAAAGAACATTTTTAAACATTCTTGTTTTGTTCAATTAAAAAATTATTATAATTTACCTGTATTATTTATGGCTGTGTCATACATTTGCTTTTCCTTGTTACCAGAGTGAAATGCTTTGTTCTGCAACTTAAAAATTGATATGGACATCTCAATAATACAAATGTATTAATATTTTATTACTGTCCTAAATGACACCTTTCATTCATACATAGAGATATTTCACTCATTTGTCACTAATAAAACAATTAATAAGTTTCATATCTAGCAGTAGCCATATAATTATATTTGTAAAGCTATTAAAATGATAAGTTTAAATATAATGGGCTGATATCAATGACAATAAAGAACTGGCATTTCCTCAGATTGTGTGCGTATACTACTTCAGCTCATAGTCTGTAAGGAGTTACTAAGGAAGGAAAGAAAAATGAAACTAACCATATTGATTTTACTGTACAAAATATTCATTGTTTATATTTTTTCTTTAATGATTAGATACAAGATAAATGCCTTCCGGAACTCATAAATAAAAACCTTTCAGAGACAAGTTTGAGACAAGTTTGAAACAAGTTGCTCATCTAGATATTAACTTACATGCATGTAGAGATAACTTGGAAAGGAAAGTGTGAGTTTTTACTACTTTTATAACTTAGAAGTCACTACAAAGAGCTCTACCTGCTCAGAGTCACAGAAAAAAAAAAAAAAACAACCAGTAAATATGAATGGAGTTCCTGGCAGGCAGGAGAGAACACTAAACCATAAGATAATGTTTTAAAAAATTATGAAAAAGTGTTCGCTGAAGTTATCTCTAGAATTGGTATCTCTTCTAGAGACCTAAGTTAGACATGAGTGTAGGATTAAGACTCATAGGTTGAAACTTTATCCTGACTTTTTTTTTTAATGGAAAATTGCTTACTTCTTTTTTCTTGTCTTCTTAGGACAACAAAATGTTATTTTATGTTTCTTAAAGATTAATCTATGTAGCAGAAGAAAGATGGCTGTTGGGGATCCTAGACACATAATTCTCTACTCTCATAGTAAGTAGATTTTATGTGGTTAGTTTTGATCTAAGAACTTGACCCCAGAAAGGGGAATTTCACCCCAAGATCTACACACCAAGAGACTGACCTGTAGAGACACAAATAGATGAGGGAAAGTGTAAAGTAGTCTTAACCAGTTGCGTGGTATCTTATTCAGTGATCATGTCTTGAAGGAAACTGTGAGAGACAAAATACATTATTTTTTTTTTCCCCCAACATTATATATGATTTCTCATCCTTGAGTTCCATAATCCTCGGTGATTAAGAATATGTTGTACCAGCTTTTCTAACAAGGCAACATTTGTACCGATTAGTTCTACTAGAACAGAACTCTATTTATGGGTGCACTCAAACATGACAGGTATACTGCTTTGATTTTCTGTGAATTAAATGTAGCGTAAACACTCTTAAAATCACATCAGAGCAACATTCTGCGAATTAGTTGTAAACTCCCCTTTTTAGCTGTGTTAGACTTTGTTGGAGATTTCGAGGAGAAATTATACACTTGAATGAGAACAGACTTGCCAATACATGTTAAAGGATAAGAACTTTCACTGATGGCACGTCTTCAAAAGGAAAAGAGTTGTGGAATATTTTGACATGAATCATTCCAGGAGTGAACAAGGAATATCAAGAATAGCAGGAATAGCAAGGCCATTTCCCTCTAGCAGACTTCTGCATCTGTTGCACATACACTTACTCTAAAGATCTAAACTGAATGGTCAATTAAATATAATTTAATTTATGTAGTCAATTGTTCATAAACATTTTTTTAATATTCTGCTAATTTCATTGTCAATAAATATATACGTATTCACGTACAAATAAATAATTAACTATAAGATTGTATAATTTTTATACTAAATAAAGGATTTTTGTTGCCTTAATTCAACCTTCAGGTATGCTGACTCCTAGAACCGAAACCGGAACTCAGACCCTGAGTCACAGGGCTCCAGGTTAGGATTTCTTTTTCGCCTCCAAGAATGTTGCGCCCTTTTCTGAAAACTGACAAGGCTTCCAGAAAGAGTCCCACAATACTCAGCCTTATTCCAAACAGCTGTCTGCTGATTAAAAGAAAATTGTTGCATGCAGATTGTTACTTCTTGGCTTATAGAACTCCAGCCATCTAGCAACAAGGTACATTATTATATAGACTTTTGGTAACTAATGGTGCTCTCAACTCTCTTTTTTCAGTGTATGATCATCTAAAGTATTAGGCTTGGTCTCTAGGTGCTTCTGATATCAGGTCTCTCAGAAAACTGATCTCAGGAAAAACCTAATTACAAGAACAGAGACTGAATAAGTAAAACATTTTCATTGAGAATTTTAGGACTCAGGTACATTAACTCCACAGAAAATTGCATGATAGCTACCAAGATTTTTATTTTTTTTTTTAATCTAGTCTTTAATGTCTCTTTGTTTATGGTCAGTTATGCAGTTTTCAACTTGTAACTACTGCCAAAGAAACAACAATGTAATTATGAATACACTTTTCAAAAAATCAGTTTTCATTTGTTTTGGGAGCTCTGGTTAAGGGATAGAGGTATGGTATAAAATATCTATTCATTTGTCTTCTGTTAATGTATTAATATCATCACATTAATTCACTGGGAAGAAGAGAGTTATAGAGACCTTTATTTAGATCAGAAATACATAGGAAGAAATAAATTACATTATCTCTTTCTAATTCATAGTTTAATAGTGCAATTTCTTGTTTTATAAAACAGAATATCCTAACTAATACTTGGTTAATCGGGAAAGATTTTTTCAAATACATATATAGATAAACAGATATAGATATAGATGATATAGATTTAGATCTTGATATAAATATAGACATAGAGATAAATAGCTTGCTAGCTAGCTAGATCTTTCATGTATCCACATCTGCTACTTATTGCAAAAGTAGTTCAGGTTTTCCTCAGAAGTTTTACTTATAGCTAAAAATACTTATGAAATGCTCCAAACAGAAATTAAAACACAATTAAAAATTGATCATGAAATTACAACAATTTGATTACCTTAGTTTCATGACATTCTTTTACCATCAACAGGAACCCTTTTGTGTTCAATCAGTAGCAAATCTTGACATTGAAAAATGTGTAGGGAGATGCAGAGAAAAAACTCCATTAACTTTCCTGTAAAGCAAAAGACTAAAATCTAAAATTCTTAAGAAAATAAAGCTTTATTTTTAATTACTATATGATTCTTACCATTAATATAACAGTTATAAGTAAGTAGGTTTACTCTATGCATTGTTAAGGCATGACCGCACAAGTATTGGTGAACTTGTAGTTGTGAAAACAGATTGCACATTATTACACAGCTGGACAATAAACATGCTGCAGGGAAGGAAGTATTGTTTTTTCTCTAATTTAGGTTTTCATTTAAAAAACACAGTGGGTATTTTTGTTTGTTTTGTTTTGTGTGTGTCAAGGAATTAGATAAGTGAAAAATACACAAGTAAAATCGCTAGGTAGAGAAAAGTGGAGATTTGGAGATTTGTATAAAATAATTGAATAAAGTCATATATCTGGAATCTGAGCTTTGGTATTGCTTATACAACAAAGTAACATTTAGCACCTTAAGTAAGGAAAATATTAAACAATTTGATGGTAATAAAGCATCAGTAATAATGCTAAGAACTTAAAATGAGATTGAAGAAAATATCTATAACAGACACAGTAATTCAATGCGTCCACCAAGCAGCAAACCTCAGGATTGTAACTATTTCCCTTCAGCCAGGGAATATTCAGTAGTTATAAGTCTCACTGTCTCTTCTAACATAACTGGCAAAAGAAATAAATTGTGAGGGTAGGGGGTGGAGGTTGGGGGAGATGGCACATTGGACATACCAAACCAAACTAACAAAAACTCTATATGTCCTCCAACAAAGACAGTTTGGCTGAAGATCTATTTCAGTGAATCCTAAATCACTGTGATTTCTAATGAAATATATAAATAATGTGAAAATAATATTTTGTTTTTATACTCTATTTTACCTATTATTTTTTACAGAATTTCTCAGTAGTGTTGTGTCAGTACTTTATTTTCTGTAAGAAGCAAACCTGCTACTCCAGATTTCTTATGTCATTTTCACCCTCATGGAGAAAAAAAAAAAAAAAAAAGAAAGAAAGGAAGAAAGAAAGAAGTGAAGAGGAAGGAAGGGAGGAAGGGAGGAAAGGAGGAAGGGAGGCAGGGAGGAAGGAAGGAAGGACGAAAGAAAGAAAGAAAGGAAGGAAGGAAGGACGAAAGAAAGAAAGAAAGGAAGGAAGGAAGGACGAAAGAAAGAAAGAAAGGAAGGAAGGAAGGACGAAAGAAAGAAAGAAAGGAAGGAAGGAAGGACGAAAGAAAGAAAGAAAGGAAGGAAGGAAGGACGAAAGAAAGAAAGAAAGGAAGGAAGGAAGGACGAAAGAAAGAAAGAAAGGAAGGAAGGAAGGACGAAAGAAAGAAAGAAAGGAAGGAAGGAAGGACGAAAGAAAGAAAGAAAGGAAGGAAGGAAGGACGAAAGAAAGAAAGAAAGGAAGGAAGGAAGGACGAAAGAAAGAAAGAAAGGAAGGAAGGAAGGACGAAAGAAAGAAAGAAAGGAAGGAAGGAAGGACGAAAGAAAGAAAGAAAGGAAGGAAGGAAGGAAAGAGAGAAAGCAAGAAAGAAAGAGAGGGAAAAGTAGAGACCTTAACTTCTCTAGAGCTCTGAGGAAGTTTGGAAGTAACCACATACTGAGATCTTTCCCAATCAAAACTGTCTGCAGGAAGTAAACACAATATGTGAATACAGCAGCTCATAAAGTACCAAGAAACAAGGACTGCATAGATTTTAAAGAAGGATAGAAACCTCCTGGGAGCAAAGCCTTTACTGTTACATCTTTAAATGTTTACTGGGCAGCTGAATTCTGCTGTGAACTCTTAATTCCAGGTATCAGGTTTTATTTTATTGTTTTCTATATTATTATTATTAGTACTATTATTATTGGCATGTCTGCTAATTGTTACAAGGTAACATTCTTTCACAGATTCTGAATATTTCCTAGGTAATCTTCTGATAGAAGGAGCCTCATTGTCAAAACTGGGGTCCATTACTAGAAGCCTAGGTAACAAGAAGATTCACTTTATGGTTAATGGAGATAATTAAGTATATCTGAAGATTGATAGAAAAGGCCTGTATGGTAGAAGAAGCCAATATGAAGGTGGTCACATATCTGCCTGGGAACAGGTCCTTGGTGAAAATGAAAATTAGATGTCTTTGTGTACTGGGGGAAACACTAGTATAAATTCTGTGGATATCAAATGTGGAACGTAGAGGAAGATGAGAGGATGTAGCATAACTAGAGGCTGATGAGTTAGGCTCCCAAAAATGGAACAAAGGAGATATCATGGCACCCTGGTCATTTCGAACATTTGATTAGTTCATCAAAAATTTGAGATAAAATGTATAACATGTTAAGAGGCCAGGAATTAATAATTTCATATCACTGCTACATACTAAGGCTGAGAGAGGTTTACTTTGATCTGCTTTTCATTAAGTAGAAGGAAATGAAGAGCACACTTATTTATGAGACTTCACTGTCTACTAGCATGGCTTTGGGATAGGGTAACAAGGCCTGTTAGACCAGGGCAGGCCTAGAGACAAAGATTTAATTACATGTACAGGTACATGGGCTATAGAGTCATAATGAGTGTGATTTAGTTGTTTACAAATAGATATCTGGCATTGTTTGAGATGTAGTAGATTACTAGAGACATCTTATGTTATTCACAGAATTTCACAACCTCCAGGACATCTGTATCCTTATAGAATGGCAGCTGGAAGCCAGATAGGACAACCAAGGGGTTCGTACATTCCACTAGTTACTATATTTATATAACTGAATTAAGCCCAGTGTTTAAGCTCTATTTCAGTGAAATCAATATTCTGATAACTTTGTTAGATTTTAAACAATAGCTGTTGGATAGAACTCCTGAAGATTTAGAATGATGTCCCTGCCTGTGTGAGTCAAAAAAGACCGTCAGGAAGCAGGTAGGGAATGTACGGGCATATCAGAAGTCTAACCTAGGCAGCATTGTGGCGGATCAGGGAGAGCCTATAGACTTTAGCTATCTATGGCATGAATTAATAATTTTTTAATTTATGATTTAGACTTCTGTATAGAATAATTTGCCTTTCTGGAGTTGGTAGGCTTGTGCTAAGAAAATTACTCTATAGGGGCCTTAGTCATTTTTGTTGCTGAGCCATAGTACTGTTTGAAGTTCTGTCATAAAAATTCTGCATCTGTATTTGAAAAGAAAAAAAAAAGGGGGGAGGAGAGAGGAAATATTAATGCCATACAAAATAAACTAACGAACAAAAACAGAACAAACAAGCAAAACCCCTACAAACAGGCAAAAGCCACACAACTAGATAAAATCCACTGAGAAACACATTAAAGTGCCCTAAACAGAGATAAAATTATTTACCTTTCAAATATAATATTATTAAAGCTACTAACTAATCTTACTTCAGCTTTCAACTGAGTTAAATCTAAAAATTCAAAATTACATTTTACATATTAAGTTTATGTAGCTGTGTTTAATACTTGTCTTCTGGTCTTTAGGGACATGTTTTCTTAAGAAATATACAAGCTGAAAATTGATCTGTCTGGTAACCAGCATTGCAGGAATTAATTCTCACCTTATAAGAATTGTAGGAAGCAAATTCTCTGCTGGCCCAGATCCATTTGAAGTCAATGAAGTAATGTCAGGAGAGAATGTGGCAGTTGTTCCAAGTGTATTTTTTGATTATTTTAGCAACATTCATTAGATATTTTATTTTAAACAAATTCTGTTCTATATCCTCTTTTTTCCATACCAACATGATATATTACAAAGAATGGTTTATTTTTCCTGGTTAATTTATGCAGTCTTGCAGGTAGCATTTACTATGTTATAGTTACAGTTAGCATATTTATTTTTCCACTAGTAATTACACCCTGCCTAATTTCTATTTCTATTTTTCTATTGCACTTATAATGCCCAAATTTTCAAAATAAATTAAAATACAGAACATTTATCCAATTACACTGAGGATGACTTTTCTTCATTAGAATGAATAGTGGTGTTAAGTGGTGTACATATGTCTCTTAGAAGATTTTTAGAACAATTGTCCCTGGACTCTTTTTCCAGCATCACTTTTTTTGTATGCGTTTATGTACCTCTGTGTGTGTGTGTGTGTGTGTGTGTGTGTGTGTGTGTGTGTGTGTGTTGGCTGTTTTTCCCTGACTATAGAATGCCATATGAGATTTAAAGTGTTATCACACTGGAGTTTAATAGTATTGGGTGTTGGCTCCAAACAGCGTTTGAAGATTATGATCTGAGTTGTCGACTATATAAATAGCTAATTGTTTAATCTGACATTGCTCAATATAGGAAGGAAATGGATTATAAATCTGATATTTATTTAAATAATAATTTCCCAAACTAATAATCATCTTCTCACACTAGTTTTGGTCCATAAGATATAAAACCAAAAATATCTAATAAGGCTTTTAAATAATCAGCTAAGTTTCCAACACTGTCTTCCAAAAATGACACTTCTCTGCAGCCTATTCCAGGAATCATATCTTATCTCTATGATAATTATATATCCCCATCCTAAATTTAAGGCAAAGGGAGTTAAACCAGCAGACACAGCAGTCCATGTGTAGTTTCTGGGCTCTGCTTTGTAACCTTCTAGATCTCCTGGGAACTTTATCCAAGATCACTTGAAGACTTGTGGGATATCTCTGAGGAACATCAGGGTGCTTGATGCTGATCGGGAAGGATCACCATGGGGGGCTGCGACTGCCAAGCTCTAGCAGCTTCTAACAAGCTCTATGAGCTGTCCTTGATGAAAGCTTTTGTCCCAGCTGACCCTGGGTGAAGGATGGTCATGTGCAAGGTAAAAAGCCATATAAGGGCTGGTCTTGAGTACAGCTTACTGAGGCAGCTGACAGATGTAGCCTTTTGTGCAGAAAGGTGTCAGGAGCTTTGCTGTGGGTAGTGTATGCCTACTCAGTGTTGGTGATGAGATGCTGCACGCTGGAACAGGTGTCCCTGTAACATCAGAGACTTTGACCTAGGCCAAGTTCCTGGGAGAGTACACAGCTATGCAGCACTAGAGCTGCAGAGGGTGTCTGTGGCTTCTTGCTGGGGCAGAGAGGAATACTTCTTGTCTGCAGGAGGTAGGCATACTAGTGGACTACCTGTGTTGCCAAATAAAGGGGTTGGAGGAGACTAGCAGAATGTCTCATCTCAGGTGCTACAGAAATTGACTGGATCTTTCCTAGGACCCTGCAGCTTCAAGAGGCTGAGTTCAGAATCCCGACAGGAAGGGAAAAAGTTAATAGTAGGATCACAGCACTGGACTTAGAGAGAAGACTTTAGTCTGTTCAGGGACGTGCTTGCAAGAGTTCAGTTGGAGGTGGTCCTGGAGAGAATAGAGGTCTAGGAGTGCTGGTTGAGTTTTTTTGTTTGGGTTTTCGGGCAGCTTTTGGGGTTTTGTGTGTGTGATCACGAATGGTCCATCACGACAACTAGGTTATGAAACAAAGGTGGCAGGAGGTCTGCATGGATGAAAAAAGACATCCTCACTAAATTCAAACATAAGAAAAAAATAAAAAAAAATAAAAAGAAAGCAAGATGTGGAAGCAGGAGGAATACAGAGACGTTGTCTGAGCGTGTAGAGATGAGCTATGGAAGGCTGAAGCCCATCTGATACTGAATCTGGAAAGGGCTGTGAAGTGCAGCACGAAGTGCTTCTACAGGTACATCAGCAGTAAAAGGAGCTTTGGAAAATGTGGGCTGAATAGGGCAGTCGAGCTTGTGACAGAGTAATCGAAGTCATTGAAATCTTGTCCTGTTTCTTCACCTTGGTCTTCACTGGTAAGATTTGCCTTCAGAAGTGACAGGCCCCTGAGACCCATGGGCAGGTCTGGACCAAAGACAGACTTGCAGGAGGGTTGGACTGGATGATCTTCAGAGACCCTTCTAACCTCAGCCATGAGGTAAAAACAATTTTATCTGCCGCTTCATGGCACCTTACAAGATACTTACTTAAAGGTATACTACAGTGTGCAGTGATGAACAATGAAAAAAAATCTCATATTTGAACATCAGTCTTTATCTTTCCAAAAGAAGGTTTATTTAAATGAACTGTATAAATGAGTTAGTCATGAAAAGCCATTTTCCTGCAAATATGACAGAGGAATCTGTTTATCCTGGGAAACATTTCCTTCACTATTCTTTTTTGTCATTAAGAAACATGAAAATTTAAAACAGCCCTGTCAAGTAATATCTTTCATTAAATATAGTACCTTTAAAACATAAAAACTTACATCAGAGAGCTTTTTATAAACCTGTTACAAATATTTCAGTAATGTAATGTCAATACGTGCTGTTGATGGGGTTATTTATTCTTTTAAAATAAATAAGAGCATTTGTATAAGTCAATACCTACTAAATATTTTGACAGGGAATTATGTGTTATTTTGGCAATAACTGTAACTAGATTTACAAAAAGCCAAAATATTTATTGTACAGATGCAATGATCCTCATGGAAAAATAAATGAAAAAAAAAATCTTCCTGTATTCTGGAAAAGAAAAACTAGTTTGTGAAATGTGCAGTGTAAACTTATTACCTTTTCAGGCAAAGTATACAGTTACTAAAGTATTTTTGATAGGAATGAAATCTAAGGGGAAAGCACTATTGTCTTTAACTTAAATTTCCGAAGGCAATGACATTTAAATAATGTCAGAAGATTTATAAGATTTATTTACAGATATTATTCATTAAGCTTTGGTTTCTACATTGATCTTGTATTATTCATTTATCTTTTTTTTTTTTTTTAGGGAATTAAAAAGTTCCCATAATGAAATGTATATTAAAAAAAAAAAAGGAGAGAGAAAATGTTCACCAGGCTCATAGCAAAAGATAATTAAACCAAGTACATTCCTTTCCAACTGATTTTATTCTCATGTAGAATCTGTCCATACATCTAAATTTTCTACTTTGTTACCAGCTTTTCAATCATAACCTTAAGGGAAGAAATATTGAAGTTGTGACCTTCAGGGCTTGGAATCTTTGACGGGCACACATTGACAGGCAGATTCAGGTAATTTAATTTTAAAATGAACTTTATTTAGTTATGTATTTATAAAAATTAAAATTAAAAATTAAAAATTAATTTCATTATGATTAATTTCACTTTTTAAGGAAGGCTAGAAACATACAGCAATGGATATTGAATCTTCATACTATCTGTCATACAGCAGTCCTGATTCAGCTAAAAAACAGTCTTTAGGTCTGATATACAAATCTAAGAATGAGTCCTGATATATATCTGCCCAGTAACTTGAGAGAGCCTGAATTCCTTTGTTTAGCAAGCGTTGCTGTTCCTGTCCTTGCATGTTCTAGGAGGCACTAATCTCTCACTGAAGGATGGCATGATATGAGGTCATGCTCTAGTCTCTTTCTGCACTGGCCTTATTTAACGTATTATTAGTAATCATCTACCTAATGTTATCAACTATACATAAGACATCCTCAGGTACTACAGTTTGCATTTTTTATCTCTGACATGTGTGTGAAAAGGGTAAAACTTATCATTGAACTGATTCCTATTGACTAGTCCTCTAAAGAGGTTCAAGAATATAAATTATTCTTTCTGAAGTAACTTGGAATTTGTACTCACAACATCGCCTCCATATTTACCTCTACAAACAATGG
This sequence comes from Pampusana beccarii, assembly GCA_013399365.1. Classification (NCBI taxonomy): domain Eukaryota; kingdom Metazoa; phylum Chordata; class Aves; order Columbiformes; family Columbidae; genus Pampusana; species Pampusana beccarii. The sequence goes on from VWYH01005777.1 coordinate 26,471, forward strand.
GGGAAGAGGAAAAAATAAACCCAGTTAAAATCCAGAGTATGCTAATTCGGGGCATTAGATTTCATCACTTTTAAAGGGGATCTACCATTAAAATGAAGACTTTAAGGCAGAAAAGCACGCTTCTTTTAGTCTGATGGAATAATCAACAATTGTTTGAAATGCAGTGGCCACCATCAGCAATTCACATGTTTAACTTGTTCCAAATGCCTGAATTATATAGTGCAAAACTAAAGGCAGAATTACCCCCAAAGGATGCCACTTTAGGAGCCTCTCTCTTTTGGATGTGGCAAAATGATTCATAGTTTAAATTAAGAACTTCTAGAACTCTGCAGGGTGAAGCTACTTCATTGGCTTCTGTGATTCTCAGAAGTAATTTTTTTTTCTTTATCTTTATCTCAGTCTGCGCTGTAAAACCCATGGCAGACATAAGTTTTCACAGAGAACCTGTGAAACAAACCAAAGTTGGGACAGCTTTTAGAATAAAACCTAGGAGGACAAAACCAAGTGTTGCTAGAGTCACTTTGTAAACTATGCAGAAATATTCAGGGTAATCTGCATATTTTTCCTCCTAAATGGTTCTATGCTGACTACTGGTCAAGCATTTAGACCTAAACTCAGTCAAGCTTTCATCTCTAACTTGTAGAAACTGCTTTTGAAATACCAATGTTACTTCTACATTGTTGTTGCTATTGTTACACCCTTTCATTACATTAGTCTGCTAGGGAAGCAGCTGCCATTGCTTTTGAAGTTTGAGTCACAGATGTTGACTGAGAAATTAGCAAAGCTGTCTTTCTATGGGAATTTTCCTATGGCAATTAGAATAATAAGATACTTCTGTAGCTGCATTCCTTTTATCTGCGCAATAAACAACCTTAATCCCTATCCTTTGTCTCTTTTAATGGAGGTATGCAGTTTCAGAAATTACAGGACACAGTGTGAGCAAATTCTAACACGGAATTAAAAATAAGGCAGCACCTTTCAGGGTTGCTCTGTTGAGTCATTCTTATCAAATAATAGAGCCCCGTCAATGTCCTGTGGTTTGGTAAATCATTGAGGTATTGTAGCACATGATTATCATAACACTTTTGGGAAGGGAAGCCTTGTCTTCTAATTCTCTGTGCATAACCATTGATAATGATACAGAAGAGTGAAAGCTGTGTGTAACAGGCTGCTTCATCCTTCACCCATTTCCTATAGTATTTTCCCTGGTATGATGCCTGACCTTCTTGATATCAAGAGTGATTGCACAAAATAAAGGGCAATGGAAATCTTCTTACAAACACACAGATATACACATAACTCATGGAAAGAAGATCAGTCGTCAACAGTAGGAAAAACCAGGACTCATTCTCGAGGAAACAGGGAAACAAATGGCTAAGCACAAGGCAGCATCAGCTGGGGTTTGCAGTACAGAGCTATAATGCAACAACTGTCCATACTTGTGCCTCAAAACCTTGTATCAGAGGCAATTCATTCCACTTTCCTTAATGTCAAGCTTCCCTTCTTATTATGTGTTTGCTGAAAGCAGATTATTTGAAATAGGGTATATTTGTTTAAAAATGTAAATGGACAGTCTAAACTTACTGCAGAATGGGAAGATCCCATTTCTAAAGAATGATACTCATTGGAGATACTTAAATGCCTTTTTGTATGTACAGACTGGCAAATTATGTATGTTCATTAGCCTAATTCCCTTAATTTGAGGATATTAAAGCTCTTTACAAGCTTTAAAACCTCACTGCCCTATATGAGGTACTGATAGATTGAGATTTTGGAAAGACTGACTTGAACTAATGTAGTTGCAGTGAAATCAGAAGCTATACCACACTTTCCTACCTCAGTAAAGTTCTATCGTTATTTGTTGAATATTTAATGTAATGCTGAAATTTGAAGCAGGAATACTGAAGTTTGATAGCTGATATAAAGGTGGATTCTAAGGAAAAATGTAAAATATCTAGAAATGAACTACAGCAAAATCCATAAAGATTTGCAAGAGCACTTTAGTTCATAACTATCACCAGATAATAATGTGTTATCAAAAGAAATAGAAAATCTGCCCTGGATGACTTAAATTTCGAAAGTGACTAAACTGGATGTCTTCATTTTGAAAGAAGAAACTTGAGGCATCTTGAAGAGGATGATTTTTGGAAAGATGTTGATCTCTTTAGTGCCCTTAAGGGTATGAGACACTCAAATACTGAAACATATTCAATTACTAGATTTTTTTTTTTAATTTAATCTTTAAGATCTTTGAACCAAGTAATGCCTGTTTCATAAAATGTATCCATAATGCCTGCCTTGGTTCAATAGCTATAGTAAAATAAGTAGTATGTCATAGAAATCTTGCCATTAATCAGTATATCAGATTCTTTAAAATAATATCAGATTCTTCAAAAATATTTAGCTTTTCCGCTTATAGTATTGAGCAAAATATACTTAAAATAATTATGAACAGAGCAATAAGAAATGTAATTAGAATATTGTACTTTATAATTGTCCGTATTAATACACAGTAACATTTGTAATTCCCAGCTCTAATAATAATATTTATAGGCACAATCTTCTGGCAAAAAGAAGGAATAACATTTCATTTTGGAGGACATTTTTTTAATTGGCCTGTATAATTGTCTCCTTTTCCACTAACTTTGCTATTTAAAATTCACATTATTTTTATATCAGGTTCAGCTCCACTAGAGTATGAGCATTTTACAATGCATACATGAAATATTAACCTGCAAGCAATGCCGTATTAACACAGCTCTTTGTACTGTGCGAAGCCTAAATTATTACTATTAAAACAAAGAAAGAAGAAATAACCAGCATGAGACACAGCAAACTACCATTTTATTATGACACAGACTCTTTAGGCTCAAAGTTCTTACTGTTTGTTATCCATTCTTTTTCAAATAGTTTAGCGTATGTTTAAAATATAAACCTTTCTTTCTACCTAATTAGTGGGAAGAAATCTTTACCTTTTTTTTCTAACTTTTTTTTTTTTTTTT